>LPNX010276301.1:254991-365310 GCA_001517045.1 Pseudotsuga menziesii
GCTATATAATGTGGGAAGACTCGATCATAAGGTGCACGAACCAGTAACTGTACCGGGAATGGCCGACATGCGAAGTCAAGATAACTGAGGAATGGCCGACTCAGGTTTCAACTTCCTTCGAACAAGAGCATAATGGCATATGGTGACTGAATGAAGGCAGCATAGACTCGATATACAAACTGGGACATCTCTATGACGCAGGAGGCATCAATAGAGGCTCCATAGGGACTAGAAGCTTAACCAGTTGGTGGAGATAAAACTCAGATAATGAGTACAACTCCTAAGTCAAACTATAACCCAACCAATAGATGTGATATACAGTGCTCTGTTCGAAGGCGACACGATTCGACAGCTGCCAAAGACAATATATTTTCTTGTCCGGCTTTTTGGTTTTTTTATTTTTTTGGTCTTTTTCAGTTATTTGAAAAGCTTGAAAAAAGAATAAACTAGCTTTATAGTTACAAACTAGGAGAAGACGAGTGTCATTTAGGGCAAACAAACTAGTTCCAAGCAGTGGAACATACCTATGCTCAATGCAAGGATACATGTGTAGGATATTGACACTCGGGGGAAAATCCCCTCCTGGTAAAAGGGAATCAAGCTGCGAAAGATATAAATAAAGGCTCTACATGGCAAGACATGAGACAAGCTCGGGCTATATGGTTGAAACGCAATGTCAGGGGAGCCGACATAAAGCTCAATAAGACAGGAAAATCTCATGATAATGCATCCACAACTTGATACAAGGGGATTCCGGGGGGTCATGGCCAGCATAAGATCAAGAGGAGTATGTGGCTCTTGCTAAATGTCATGGCAATACTATACAACGGACTCCCACACCCTAAAGGAGAAACATTGACATGGGCACCAAATGCAAATAAGGCGCTAACTAGGGTACCCATGTAAGGTGAGGCTCTACCACTCATATCATGCCACTTCTATAGCAGCAAGAAAGTTTCGTGACATAATAGAGCGGGTTCGTACCTAAGGATATAGTGACATGGTCATAAGGTCATGCAAAATGCAAACGGTGGTGAACCTAACCTATATGCCAGTGTAGACGTTATACCTGAGATCAGTACGAACGGGTCAATCCAAAGGCTGAAATGGCACTGAAAATGGTCTTCTACATCACAGATTAGGTCAGAAACAGTCCAAAATGGTTAGAAACGGTCAAAACTATAGGAAAGGGGGTAAAAAATTTCAAATATTTAAAAAATTTTCTATAAATAGTAAAAAATAGAAATCATTTGAAACTTTTACCCATTGGAGCTCTGATTTTCAACTGCAAATTCCAGGAGATCCAGCTGGCGGAATTCACAACCGATTCTTCCAGGTATTTACTCATGTTCTCTGCTTGCATTTCAATACAATTTTTATAATTTTTCATGGTCAAATGAATTTTTAAAGGCCAAACTTACATGAGCGCTATGGCCCACGCGGGTATCGAGGCTTTTTCCGCGTATAGGGCTGGCTATACGCAGAAAAGGGACCAGAAACCGCGTACATACGTGGCTGTTTTCAAAACAGCCGCGTATGATGCCACGCACTAAGATTTTCATGAATCTAATGGACATTTTGGTCACTTTCTCATGCAGAATGGTGCTAGAGTGGCGAGAACGCGAGCACGGTGATGTAGAGGAAGCAGTAAGGGCTGACATAATGGCTCAAGAAGCTCTAAGAAGATGCGGACTCTACAAGTTTTGGTGCCTAGGTGGCTTGAGAGCCAAACCAGGACTACTACAGATGCTTGTAGACTATTGGGATCCAGACTCAGAGTCCTTCCGGCTATATGGCATGTCCCTCAGCATTGAGGTGGAGGATATCTACTTTATCACAGGTCTATCACGGCGAGGTGAGATGGTGAACCTTCGTGCCCGAGGAGGGCCAGGTCATGGGCTGACTATCGACAAGTACATAGCTGTGTACTGCTACCCAGAGACGGAGAAGGTGGGGAGCCAAGTTCCCACCAACGCTATACAAGTACTGGGCCTAAAAGCCATACTACTGACGCTGGGAAGGATAGCAGGCTTAGCATCACTCCATCAGGCCTCTCGGCCACTGATGTTCTATGCGGTGGAGTGTATGACACCGACCATCTATGACTGGAGCACTTCACTATTGAGCAACATGAAACATCAGCTCAGCGAGTGCAAGGTAGGTAGGATACAGAACTTCGGGTTCAGCAGTATCTTGAGAATGTTTTTCTTCGAGCGTGTTCCAGGATTGAGCCCTAGAGTGGATGTTCCTCTCCAAGGGGTTCGAGATCCGGCCCAACGACGTTGGGAAGACGTGATGCGTAGACTGGGGGGCGGTAGGGTGGCCAACCCTTATCCAGCAGACTTTTTTCCATGGTGGCGATGACAGATTGTTGCCATAGAGGACTACGCTTATGCAGGGATAGACTTCCATGGAGACCCAGACATGCCATTACCACCAGAATCGGCATATGGAGACATAGGTAACGAATCTCGACCCTTACTCTTTTTAAGATTTTCGAAGTATTTAATTTTTTTGTGTTTTCTTGATTATATGGAATCAAAAAGACATGTTTTTGGGTGACAATACATAATGACATCTACCATTCATGTGCAGATGTGGGACCATGATGACCAGAGGGATTCCCACATCATAGACGGAGGGGAAGAGGAGACGATATCACCAGTGTGGATGCGGAGCGAACGCTCCAAAGCATCCATACCAACTTCATGCGACTGACTCACAGGATTCCCATGGCGCAAGTCGAGGACTTGCCTGAGGCTATGCAGAGACAGGTGGTGGGTGTACCACGCGCATGGGTGCATTTATTCCGGCGGCTAGCTAGAGCCGTGGTGACATATCATGATCACAACCCTCATCCACCTCCACAGGACTAGACACCTGGGAGTGTATCTATTTTGTACTACCATGTATATGATGGTGGCTTGCAAAGCCCCAATTTTGTATTATGACACTATGTATTACCACATTTTTTTATTTATATAAAAAAAGTTTTATGGTGATCGGTTTATTTATTTACATGTGTAAAAATTGTGTTTATGATTACTTTATAATGAATGAAACAAATGCCAATCTAACACATAGTTAGCATATGAGTCAGCAATTTGATTATAATTTCTTGGAATGTGTATATATGTTATGTTCTCAAACTGTCGTTCTAACAATCTCACACGTAAGAATCTCCTTAATAACGTCGGATCTCTAACATGGTACAAACCATTGAGCTGTGACACTACTAACTCTAAATCAAGACGTACCTCAAGAGAGAGAACACCATGCGAAATGGCATCCCGTAGAAGCTCGATAACGGCACTATATTCAGCAACATTGTTGGAAGATGGTCGTAGACACACACCTCCTGAAGACAGTACATGACCCATAGGAGTATAAATCACCCAAGCAGCTGAGGCTGAGTGTTGAGTGTGAAGGCTTGCACCATCCACGAATCCTATGTAGGTGGAAGATTCCATTGACATCTGCCACAAGAAATGGAAACTAATCACAAAACCGATCACGATAAACAAGACCTAACTATGCAAAAAAGCTGTACAATAATATACAACAAACAGCCTTGTCTAAAGATCATGCATAGTATTTTTTGAGATAGAGCCCATTTCTAGGCTCCGCTAAAACTATCCCTTCGTAATCCACTAACTCGCAGGCACCCTTCTCTAACACATGCTTGACCACGTAAGGACCACGCCACATAGGATTGAACTTGCCTGCCCCCAAGGGTTCTTTCGATTGATCCCACAAAAGGACCAAGTCTCCCTCACTAAACACTCTCGGATGGACAGACTTATTGTATTGGGCCTTCACACGACGCTTATTAACCTCTAGAGTCACCAAGGCATCTCTATGCTGCTCATCGAGTTGCTCAAGGTGAACCAAACACTCCTCCAAAGGTGAAGTGTCTGGTAAGAGTTCCACGGCTAATTTCAATGAAGGAATTTCGCATTCAACTGGCAATATTGACTCCACTCCATGAACAAGCTGATATGGAGAAAAACCAGTGGCAGTCTTTAACACGGTTCGATATGCCCACAAAGCAGGGTACAACATAATATGCCAATTCGTCTTGCTTTGTGCGATGGTTCGTTGGAGAATGGACTTAAGTGATTTATTCACTGCTTCAACCTGTCCATTCGCTTGAGGATAGTAAGAAGAGGAGTGCTCTTGCTTATACCCTAACTTGGATGCCAACTCTTCCATCATACGATTCTGAAAGTGCAAGCCATGGTCAGTGACAAGCTCTCTCGGAATCCCGAACCTAGAGATGATTTGGTTGAATACGAAGTGAGCGGCTATCTCACCGTCGTATTTTACTGTAGGCATTGCCTCAGCCCATTTCGTGAAGTAATCAACAGCCACTATAATATGATGGTGCCCCCCAGCTGAAGCTGGGTTGCAATCCATAAAATCGAGCCCCCACTTGGTGAAGGGACCGGCGGTGATAATAGGGTGTAACGGGGCAGGTTTCGAGTGCATATTACGTGCGAACACCTGGCAAGGGTGGCACTTCTTGACCGCTTCAATACAATCCTTGAAGATCGACGGCCAGAAATAACCTGCTCTCAAAATCGTTTGAGCTATAGAAAGCCCAGATAAATGACCACCACATGCCCCTCCGTGGCAATCAATAATCACTACCTCAGCCTCCTCATGAGTTAAACAACATCGTAAAAGGGAATCTACTCCACAGCGGTACAAAGTATTGTCCACTATGAGGTAGTTCTTGGAAATGTGACGTAATTGATGTCGCTCATCTCGCGAGAAGTGAGTAGGGGTCCTCTGCGTTTGCAAATATACTATGATATCACCGTACCATGGGTCAGCCATTGAGATTAAGAAAATGTGTTCATCAATGAACGTATCTTCACATACCAACTCCTCAGCCTCGCTCGAAAAATCCGATATGAGCTCTGCAAAGATTAAAGATTTCTTCGATTTTGCCGAAACAAATTCAAGATCAAACTCTTGCAGGATGACAATCAATTTATTATACTTTCCCCCAATCATCCTACGTGTGAGGACGAATTGAAATGGATTGACATGGGCAACGACCAAGGTTTGGTGAAGGAGAATATAATGTCTCAAACGTTGCACCGCATGTATGGTAGCTAAGGCAAGCTTCTCGACATGAGAATACCGAATCTCTGCGTCAATAAGGTTTCAGCTCAGATAATATATGACATGCTCCTGGAGCTCCTCATCCTCCTGAACCAAAACCATCCCAATCGTCTCTAAAGACGCGGCCACATATAATAGGAAATCATGGATATAATCCGGAGGACTAATCACCGGGGCCGATGCTAGGGCTCGCTTAAGTGCATCGAAGGACTCCTGGGCTCACTCATCCCATTCAAAGGGAGTATCCTTCTTCAGGAGATGCATGAAACCTCTAATCAAATTGGCAAAATTGACAACAAATCTTCATAGGAAGTTTGCCATGCCTTGCAAACACTGAAGATGATGAATATTTCGCGGGGGAGACAACTGAAGTATTGCCTCCACCTTCAAAGGGTCGACTCTTATACCCTCTTTCGAAATGATAAATCCTAACAAACGACCTGGTTTCACGCAAAAGATGCACTTATGAGGGTTTAATCTAACAGCATAGTGGCGGCATCTTTCGAACACCAATCTCAAGTGATAATAATGACACATCCTCATGAGAGAATGAGCAGCGAGGTCATCCAAAAATACTTCAATAATGGACTTGAGATCGTGGAAAATCAAGGTCATTTCCCACTGAAACGTAGCTCCGGCGTTTTTAAGGCCGAAAGGCATTTTCCGATACACAAATGTTCCCCAAGGACAAATAAATGTGGTCTTGTGTTGGTCCTCGGGTTTAATTTGAATCTAATTATACCCGGAAAAGCCATCCATAAAGGAGAACACCTCGCTACCCGCACACTCATCCAAAATCTGATCTATAAACGGTGTGGGGAAGTTATCCTTAAGACAGGAACGATTTAAATCACGGAAATCAATGCATATATGGATCACTCCCTGCTTCTTATCCACCGGAACGGGGTTTGAAACCCACTCCGTCAAGGGAACGGGATAGATGAAACCAGCTTTCAATAGCTTCTCTATCTCTACCTTTATGGCGGGTGCTTTCCTAGGATTTACCGTGCGTAAACGCTGTCGAACAGGCTTAGCATTGGGGTAAGTCTTAATCTCATGTTCGACAATCCGAGGGTCAATCCCTGGCATCTCATCGTAAGACCAAGCAAAAATATCACGGAATTCCTTGAATAGCTCTGTATACTCTCGAATCTCATTTTGGGAACAATCCACCCCAATGTAGACATTCTCAATTGTACCAGGATTGCGAGAAATGTTGATAGGCATAGTTGACGATATGTTTGCCATGTTTCCATCAGCCATCTGACCAGGAGAGCTTAATGGAACCATGGGTCTACCAACTTTCTAACTAAGAATATCCCTATAATCCTCATGCTCCAAAAGATCAAGCTCTGGAAGGAAATATGATCTATGATGAAGTTCCTCCCATGGTGGCTCAACTCCCGACATAGCCTCAATAATCGCTTCATCTGAAGGGAAAACCATATCAAGGCAATCATGGGCATGAGAAGACTATACTGCCCATGCCGGCAGCACATAGGGGTCTTCCTCCTTCGTCCGCGAAGAGGAAGAACAAGGCTCTACAGCAGACTGGAGATTAGCTTGGTAAGCTATCATGACTGCAGGCAACGGCACGCTCGTCTCAATGGGCTCACTCGAAGGACTCGATGAAGGAAGAATCCAAGGATCTCCCATATGACTTGTGCGAAAAGGCACCGATCTCGTAGACGTTGAAGCACCATTGAAACTAGATCCTATCATGAGGATGGGCGCAGGACAACTAAAGGTTCCCATGAGGGACGAATACATACCTACACCCACACTCCCAATTGTCGGCTTGGAATGTTCAACTTTCGGAACCGAAGCTTCCAAAGATGCACTAACAGGCGGATTCTTGAATTCCATTTGATCAATCGTTACAATATTCCCATTATGAGGAAAGCATACAACGCGAAATATGGAAGACGCAACGGCTTGCATAATATACATCCAGTTCCTTCCCAGTAAGAGATTGTAGTCAAGGGGCGCATCAACCACCTCGACCTCTATCGCAATGGTCTTCCCTCCCAAATGGACTTTAAGAGAAGGAAGAATACCATGCGGCCTAAACGATCTCCCATCAAAAGCAGTTAAAATGGTCGTAGATTTTGACAACTCAGGAGAACCAAGACCCTTCCAACACGACAAAGACATCACAGAAGCAGCAGCACCCTCGTCAATCACAGTGCGCTTGACGATCATATTAAGACATTCTACATGCACCAAAAGGGACACATAGAAGGGCAAGCGAGGCTGATGTCCTGCGGTTTCAAATTTGATCACTGAGGAAGAATCATCACCATTCACACCAAGAGAGGAAAGCAAAGCCTTCCTTTGCGACGGACAACTCTGAAGCACTTCCAATGCAGACATCGCACAAGGAGTATGACCCAAATCCTCGACAACTGAATAATTCTGGGTGGCTTGTGCATTTGGATTATGCCCCAAACGCTTAAGTACCCCCTTAGGAATGCGAGGTGAAGCCTCAAGTTTATCTGTAGGTTTCCCAATGCGCAAAGGAGTTCCTGGTGGATCAGGTTCTTTACCTAGGTTGGGTTGTGACGAAGTATAATCTTTCGCACGCGTCACAAATTTTGAGGCACGGACCATATTAATGCACCCACGACCACTAGTTTCAGGTGGATCTTCATCACTAGATTGATCATGGGACTTCGAGTTCATATTCTGGTTATGCGGTAAAGGGTTCGTTAACACAGCTGGGCCCTGTGCTATGAACTTCGAAGCTTCATCCATCCTAGGGCACAAGTAAGTGAGGTGATCATCCTTTCATAGATTGCAAGGAAACTTAACCTTACATTTATTCTGCTTGTCCCCCCCAGCATTTTTATTGTTCTTGTCATTATTGTTGGCATTCTCATTCTTATTCCCACCCTTTTTATTATTATTTTTACCCTTCTTTCGATTCCGTCCGGGTTGTTGGTTACCCTTATGGTCGGACGATTGCACAGCAAGTGCACTTGCCGTTTGGGCAGGCTGAGATGAAGCCGTAGCTTATCCCGAGGCAGATTGGTTGATTGACAACTAAGCAACTTGTTTCACAACCGAACTTGCAGGTTTCTTACTTGCACTACCCACAATGCCATCGGCATGTGGTGCAGGTTTGATCTTGGGATCGTAACTAGAACGAGGAGCATTGGGTATAATCTCATATAACAAACTAGACTGAGCATAGATCAAGTCTAGTTCCTGGGCCCTAAAGATTGCTTGTTCCTCATTCTGCACTCCGGATGTAGAAACATCCTTCGCGATATATGGCAATAAAGATTTGAGGAACCACTCAAGGAGGAACTCCGGCGGTATAAAGGATTTAATTAATCTCTTCCGTTTACGCCACTCCTGAATATGATCAGAAATATGGGTGGCTTTATCTTGCCGAAATGTCGACAAGAATTCAGTACCAACATCATAGTGCACTGGTAGCTAGAAGTGATTAAGGAAAGTCATCGCAAGGTCGTCGAACAAAGTAAAGGCACCCCTAGGTAACTCTATATACCATTTCGCCGCAGGCCCTATGAGGGTGCGTTGAAATAGTCTCAAATGGACTGAGTCCTAATGCAATGAATTGGAAGAGCACCATAGGTGGAATGTCGTAACGTGTTCACTCAGATCCTCTCCTGGTTTGCCTTCGAACTTAGGGATGTCCGAAGGAAGCTTGGTAGGGACAGCGGGCCAAGCCGGGTCATGAGCCACAGGGTCGTTCGTAAGTCTCGATAAGTCAGGTAAATTGAGTGTCGCGAGGAAAGGGAGCTTAGGATGATCAAGTCTATGGACTGCTCCCTGGTTCATATAGGATTGATTACCACCATGACCTTGGCCATAGTGACCTCCTCCTGTATGACCCGTATAGGGTGGCGTGGAAGTAGCATAATGAGGTGGACCTTGACTAGTAGGAGCTACAAAGCCATAGTTAGGAGAGTAAGTAGGTTGTGAATACCTGCCTCCATAAGGTGGAGAGACCTGTCCATACTGCGTCCCATAGTAGGGTCCATAGGTCATCACTTGCGATGCCCCATGGGACACTCCATAGGTAGGAAGATACGTTCCGAAAGTAGGAATATACATACCAGAAGTAGGGATATATGTCGTGGAAGTAGCAATATGAACTCTAGAAACATGAACATAACCTCCCGAAACCACGGGTGGTATGTAGGCTTGAGACACAATTGGTCTAGTAATCACAGTATGGATCTGACTCGTAGCTATGTGTCGACTCGAAGGACCACGTGAGTAAGGTGGAGGGTTTACATTTGAAGAACTCGGAAGCGAGGACGAAGGAATCTCTGTAAGAAGAAATGTACTAGTGCCTATCGTCACTCGTTTGGAACCTGGTATCCCTATCGGATCACTAACTCTAGACCTAGGAGGTATATAAGATGGAGCTTCCACCGCTGGGATGGAAGGTGCAATGTGACTAGTACTCCCAAACCTCTCCGCAAGGTGAGGCATGGGATTTCCCCCAGGCATAGTGCTAGGCTCATAGTCGGATTCAACATGAAATGTCAAATCATGCATAGGAAAACCAGTCGTAACATAACTACCGTAGCTAGTGCTAGGAGGGTCAAAGTGAGTCTCGGCATCATCCGGCATTCCATACCGGTAACGGGTCAATGGGGAATCTTCCCTAGTGTGAGTAGGTCTATCATGAAAAGATCCTATCTGGGAAATCACAAGACCGATCTCAACTAGGTCAGGTGAGGGATCGTATGTAGGAGTAAGTTCCCCATCGTCAATACGAATAGGAGGAGGTGGCTCAGGAATAGTCTCTGAATGATCCTCCATGGTGTGTGAATCAGTGTGTGACATAGTTCGCCTGGACAATCTAGGCCCCTCTCCCAAAGGAGGAGGAGAAGTGGAAGGCGGAAGTCCTACTAACCGACGAGAACGGCGCGGAACCGCACTCAACTCCACAATGACTCAACAAAAAGCAAAGACTCTCTATTTACGTCAACCCTAGGCCAACTAGCGTGCATAGAGCAATCACTATAAAATCTAAAGCCAAAAGCAAGCAAACAAGGGCTGGATAAGTGAGCTCCCGAATGTGGCCGGTATGTCTCACCTAGGAGAGGCTTAAGAGGCCCTTGTCACCACAAGCGGAGGTTCGAAACCAATTATTGTGGCTCTCAGCTTCAACGCGTAAAGCGACTGTGCTGTCCGACACCAACCTGGCCGGGACACATGCAGAATAACCTCTACACGTACCGCCTCGATATCCTAGGTAAGGTCACTAAGGTCACCTCAATATAATCAATGCTCAGGCGGACAGTCATAGGCGATATTGACCGTATGGGCAGGGTAGCAAATCCCGAAACTCCCGAAAGAGCCCCCAGATACAAATACAATCCTAGTTATATCGCCGGTGCTACACAGTTACCAACCAGGGGTTATCCCAATCAACAACCGCTCACACTGCCTAGTGCTTGACTCCCTTTTGAGGGGAGCTTCTTGAGAATGCTGGTTATACAAAGGATTTCACACACTCCCTGGATAGACACCTAGTTTTTGTTGTTTAGTGATCTTGGAGAATTAACTTTCAATGAACTATTCCAAGATCCTAAAAACTAAGCTTGTTGGTGCACCCTAGAAAAGAAAAGAGTGTAATTCATTTTAATTAGCATTGATTTTAGTTTGGCTTTATTACTCAAAAATAGGATATGGTCGTGCAACTAATGGTGTTATGACGCAACAAGAAGCAAAATGCACACCTAACAATCAATGCAAATGCATTGTGTCCACGAAAACAGGGTATGCGTACTACGTGAATGCACAATTTCTTCTTCAAATGCTGAATGCAAATTTCCCTATATGAAGTCCTAACTATTACTCCAAAGCAAATCTAGATCTAATGCAAGTACAATGCAAAGTGCAAAATGCAATGCATGATGATAAGCAAATGTTTTTGGATTTTTTGAAAATAAAGAGATACAAAAAGCAAAAGAATGATTTTAACCACCCCAGACTCTGCAAGCACACACAAACAGCATTCCAGCAAAGCACTAAGGCAAAAGGACTCTAATGCACTAATCTCAAACAAAAAATCAAAGATGCCATGACAAGAACTTTCCTAAAAAAAAAATTAGGCTAAAAAAAAAACGTTTCTGGTCAGAAACAAAGGTATTAACAGACTCAGGCAGTGCCAAAGGAGACTCAGCAACTAACAGAATTCACCCAGCAATCCAATATCTTCCACAAAAAGGTAAAAACCAAGGTATACGCGACTGTGCGCAGTGAACCCGCATGTATACGCGACAATCCCAGGGGAAACTGCGTGTATACGCGACTGTAAGTGACAAACCCACGTACAGGAAGAAAAAGATGCACAAATTCAAGGCAAACAGGCAGGCTGAGAATAAATTCACACCAATCAGGCTCTACCAGGCATACATTGCCCCATACCCAACACAGAAACAAGAGAGAGAGAGAGCAATTCAAATACATTGAATGCCAAGAAATCTACCCCCAAAGGACAATTACTAGGAACTCCCCAGCGGAGTGGCCAATTATGTTACGGAGAGAAATTCCTATGGCTTGGGGTACCACAACAGACAGCTAGACTCCAGAAATCAATCTTTCCCAATATGCAATAGAAATAAAAACATCTAACACTCAAGGATTGAACCTCGTACCTTATTCCGGACGGTTGAAGTAGATCCCCGTTGAGCTTTCCAATCTTCAGCTTGAATTGTTATAGCACATCCTCAACAACAAGTAAACAATATAAGCATACTATATTTCATGGTGTTAGATCTATTCTAGCATGTATAATCAATAATGTAAAAGCATTTGACATATTCCAATGGATACAATATTCATTCAAATACACATTACTAGAAAGGAAAAGATATTTCTATTAATATGAATCAGAGATTACAAGTGACAACCTCTGACGGCACGTCTATGAACCGAAGAAACTGAATCGCCCACTTGGGCCTCCACCACCTCAATCCTCCATCACTCCGATAGCAAGCTTACTAGCAAAAGGCAAGCTTGGGAAGAACACAACAGTGCTCCAAGGGATAAAGGGATGCAGACTCAAGCATAAGTTCTGGAAACAATGGACTATAGTTTCAGTACTCTCAATTCTCTCTTATGCTTTCAATGTCTCAAGGGGTTCCTTGTATAGCTTTTCAAAGGGATACTGAAAGGTCGAATCCGTGCGATCTCAAGGCATATGGAAGGCCAGGAGTCATACGAGTCGGATCCAAGTCAAGGAATGCTCCAAAAGGATTTGGATTATTCATACATCCCGACGTACATGACTATAGGGGGAATATCCGCGTATGTACACGGTTATCGGGGAAAAAGCCGCGTATATCACTTTTCTTATGTTTTTAGGGATGATCAAGGACACATCAAAAGACAAAAAGTGGTCCATAGGGGCTAATGAGTCTGCAGTGGGACAAGGGAAGGCCATACAATGTGTGATTCACCTAGTGTGGTGAAATCTGCTATAACAGCTAAGGAGAGAGTATTTTCAAAGTTAGACTTGCGACAGGGGTACTACCAAGTTAGAATCGCAGAAGGAGACAAGCATAAAGCAACATGTGTGACGTGCTATGGGAGCTTTGAGTTCCTCGTTATGTCATTTTAGTTGTGCAACACCCTTACGATGTTCTGCACTTTGATGAATGAGGCATTGTGACCATTCTTAGACAAGTCGGTCGTGGTGTACTTGGATGACATCGTTGTCTATAATGAAATGATGGAGGAGCATAAGAAGCACTTGGAATAGAATTTTCAAGAACTGCGGGAGAACCAACTATACTTGAATAAATCCAAGTGTTTGTTCGGACAGGAGGAGATTCCGTTCCTTAGCCATCAAATTGGACAAGGCACAGTCTGCATGGTCAACAAGAAATTCGTGGCCATTCAGGACTAGGAGGAACCTCAAATAGTACAGGAATTAGAAGCTTCCTTGGCTTGGTGAAGTATTACCACATATTTGTGGAGGGATACTCTAAGATAGTCACACCTCTTACCAAGCTGTTGAAAAAGAACAAGGCCTGGAAATGGTCAGAAAAGTTCTAGGAGGCGTTTGATGAGCTCAAGCGTAGGATTGCAATTGCTCTAGTTTTACAGTTTCCAAACTTCGAGAAAGAGTTTGAAGTGCAGATGGATGCGTCTGAATTCTCCATTGGAGGTGTTTTGATGCAATAAGGCCACCCAGTGGCGTATGAAATTTGGAAGCTCCAGGATCAGGAAAGAAGATACCTAGTTCATTTGAAAGAAATGATTGAAATGTTGCATTGCTTGAGGGTTTACGACGTTATTTGTTGTGGAATTCATTCTTTGTGAAAACGGACAACGTAGCCACAAGCTACTTCGCCACACAACTGAATTTGTCACTAGAGCAAGCAACATGGAAGGATCTTCTAGTTGAGTTCGACATGGTCATAGAGTACTGATCAAGATGGTTGAATGTTGTTACAGATGCTTTGAGAAGAAAAGATCAACTTACAGCCCAGGAGGAGCAACATCTTCACCCAACGACTCAGGTGGTTTCCAACCTAAGGAAAAGAATTCAAGAAGCTTTTATGGAGGACCCGACAGCCAAGAGCATCATTACACATGTCAAAGAAGGGAAAACAAAGAAGTTCCAACTTCCAGGTAACCGATGGGTTGCTCCCTTATGATGAATTCCTTTATGTGCCGAAAGTGTCTCATCTCTAGTGAGACCTGCTGCGAGAGTGCCATGACTCAACATGGACATGCCACCCAAAATAGCACCAAACGCATGCTTTGGTGGAGAAAAGATTCTTTTGGGAGCACCTCCAGTGGGACGTCGAGGAATATGTGTCCACTTGTCTCATATTGCAGCAAGACAAGTTGTGCACTAAAAATAAAGCAGGTTTTTTGTAACCATTTCCTTTTTCGAAGAGGCCATGGGTGAGCGTCTCCATGGACTTCATTTCGTAGTTACCAGTCAGTTAAGGGTACAATGACATCTTTTTTGTAGTGGAATACTTCTCCAAGTACGCAACTTTTGTTCCTATGAAGTTCTCGTCAAAGGAAACGGATGTTGCGAAGTTGTTCTTCAAACACGTGGTTGAATTTTGGGTCTTTCCACTTATTATTGTATCTGATAGAGATGCCATATTCACAAGGAAGTTGTGTCCAGCGCTCTTCAAGTTGATTAGGATGTAACTACTCACGAGTTATAGATTCCATCCTGAAACGAATGACAGACGGAGAGGGTGAACGTAATCCTAGAGAGCTACTTGCAGCACTTTTTGCATGCTGACCACCAAAATTGGCCCGAGCTTCTTCACGCAATGCAATTAAGTTACAATATGCACACAAGCTCAGCGAAAGGCTATAGTTTGTTTGATTTGGCGACCGGACATAAGCCGTTGATGCCACATTTCATCGCGACCGGAGAGATTGGCACTAATCCAACTGCGATAGAGTTTTTCAAAGAATGGAAAGACAAGTTAGAAGTGGCTAAGGAACACTTACAGAAAGTGGCCAAACGCATGAATAAGTGGGAAGAACGACGATGAGGAGATGAAGAGTTTTAGGTAGAGGATAACGTCCTACTCCAACTTGGAAATGAGTAGTTTGTTCATCCAAAGGGTGTGGTAGGCTCATTGATGAGGAAATATGATGGTCCATTCGAGTTCATTGAGAAAGTGGGTAAGGTAGCTTACGAGCTAAGACTCCTAGAGCACCTTCAGTTGTATCACTCAGTTTTTCATGTGATCAGCTATGGAAGTGTTGCATTGATCAAAACGAACCTGAAAGGAATGCTCCAACATGAGCACCGGCAATGATAGTTGACAGATCGGATTTAGAGGTGGAAGTAATCTTGGGGCATTGGTTCAATAGACATGGCAAGGATTCGCGGTTAGAATACTTTGTCAATTCGAGAAGGTTGCTGGAAGAAGAGAATAGTTGGGAGTGGAATAACTCTCTATGGAAGTCACAAGACCTCATCAAAGCATTCCAAGAAGAGCACAAGCTCCCACCTTGGCACAACCCATGAAAGAGGCGTCACCAAGAAAATGACCAATCTGGTGGGGGAGGCTGTAACGGACCCCTCCCGAATCACACTTGAAGCACACTTCAAAAAGGGACGCATCAGCAAGGTGGGGTGCATTCCCCAAAAGAAACGGTCGTGAGGTAAAGTGCATCCGCAACACACCATCGGAAGGACCGCGTAGAAGGGTGCTACAAGGTTGATTAACTTGGAAAGCACATGCGGGTTCCTAAGCAGATGATTGCTAAGTGGACATGACGAACAAGGTTTACCTCTGGCGTGGGAGGAGTGCTAGTGCTCGATGGACCAAACGATGAGCGTTGAGGATGGGCGACATCCCTAAACTTGGGTGGAAAACAACCTATTTAACGAACGCTAAGGTGGAGCGCACGTCAGCAAAGCGCGTGACCTTAATATTGTCACATGTGTCTCCTATATAAGGGTGCTCATAAGGTTCGCTCAATATAAGGAAATCAAGACACCAAGGAAGTGACGTGAAGGTTCAACAAGGACACAGCTAGCGAAGGAAGACACTAATGAGTGGGAACCTGTGAGGGACACTCTATTCTATTCTTTTTATCTTTGTTTGGTGTGGTAGCTTGTTGGGTCCATGTTGGGAGCTCCGTCGGTTTTGGAAACTCCCCTATGATGTAACCCTCATTTATGTTTATATAAAAAGCTTCTAGGGTTCTACGATTTGGCAACCCCACCCTTTTTTATGGTGTGCGTTTATATGTTGGCATGTGGTAATTTGTCTAAGTCTTAATAACAAGTGTGCTAACAAAGTAACGTGTTAAAGAAAGAAGTGTTAGTAAAAACACTTCCATAGGTTGGTTGGCATAGTATGTCGATGAAGCATCTGGGTTGGCCAAGCCCCCATACGCTCTTGGGCAGTGTCGTGCAAGCTCACCCGAGCGCACCTTAGGCGGGACAGGGAGTGTTGTGACAAAGTGTTCCATTAATTCGTGCAAATTTAGGAAAAAATCAAAGGTACTATTGATAAAGTAGCCCGAGAAAGATCATTAAAAGAGGGGGACCACGTGCTAATGTGGGATAAAAGAAAGGAAAAACCAAGTATGGTAAATTTGATATTTTGTGGTTAGGTCCTTACATTATTAATACTGCAGTTGGTCCAAATTCCTTCTATCTCACCCATCTAGATAGAGATAAGCTCCCACTACCTATGAATGGGTGAATGTTGAAGTTGTTCTTCAAAGGTAACATCTAATGCCTAGGGATAATCCAGGTAAATTAGATTAAGTTCCCATTCCTATGTTAGATTAGTTTCAATTTTGGATTTTATTAGTTAATTGGTTTCCCTAACATTACATACTAGTTTCATTATATATATCATGATATTGCTGAAGTATTTTGTTGAGAATGTGTTGATCATAGGTCATAGATTTTGGGGTTCTCAAAAGCTTTCCAAAGTTAAAGCATGTATTCCATAGTTGGATCCATTTATTACCCCTCATATAGTACAAGGACTTATACAAGGGATAAAGATGTCTATAATCCATATGAAGTTCAATGTATGGTTTGTTTAATCCAATTATGTAAATTGTGTCATCTGTATCAAGTGATCTAAGGGTGTAATGAAATGTAATGTAACGATGTATCTGAGATGTATCATGTATATGTAAAAGGGCCAGTTATACATTAGAGGAAATTTCAACTCAAAATGGGCCTCCTAAAAAAATTAATAAAATAATAGTTAAAAAATAATAAAATAATATTTATTATTTTTGGAGGAAGAAAAGAAAAAAACTACTTTTTTGTTTGTATTTTCGACATATCTCCCCATGTTTTTACTCAAATTTTGATCGGGAGAGCTCAATGTCATCATCACGTTTTTTCAGGTATTTCTTATTTTTGGGGTAGCGAGGTCCGTCAAAAGTATGCCGAGTGGGTACTCGTTGGATGTGGAATTTAATTATGCATCCAACGAGCTCTCCTGATCGAAATTAGAGTAAAAACACGGGGAGACATGTCGAAAATACAAACAAAAAAAGTAGTTTTTTTATGATACCTATCCCCAAATTTATATGAAAAAAGTGTTTAAGACCTATACGGTATTTCAAATTTAAAGCAATTTCATTGGCTAACACATGATGACATGAAATTTGAGTTAAAGTTAAAAGGCCCATTTTGAGTTGAAATTTCCTCTAATGATACATACTCTTAACTCCCCGATATCTAGTTTGTCAATCTCTTGAACATTGAACTTAAGATCTTCATAGATAAGCATGCCAATGAGTCAAAGAGATTCAATATTTTATTAATCCCATTTCTCTTTATTCAGGGGATCCAAAGATACACTTTATAATCCTAAAGGGAGATTGAATGTAACTCCTTACTTGCTCAAGGATCTTCCATGTAGGATTTCCATGAGTAGTAGCTAGCACTCGCTAGGTAGATCTCTTTCAAATTGGCCCGAATGATAAACAAAAATCAAATGTCTATAAAACAAAAACTAACTACGCCATTTCAAAGTACATGAAAAATTATGTATTTTGGAAAAAATGACAATAAAAAATGTGCACAAATCACTAATATACCCTTCAGAAGATACAAAGGCAAGGAATAAACAATTTTTTTGAAGAACTAAAATATAAGAGGCCCTTGATGGTGAAAATTATAGAAACCAAATATTCTAGTGGATAAAACGGGAAAAAATACATGATCTAGAAAAAACAACAATGAAAAAGGACTCATTCTGAGAAATGTACCAACATTTAAAAAAGACCTTCAAAGATGGAAATACCAATGAACAGGTATCTTTTAAATGCTAACATCAAAGAGTGATAATGTGGCACAAGGGAGGTGGCACCTTGGGTGATGTGGCAAGCTCTCACAAATGAGACGTGACATTAGCATTGAGGTGGAACCACATAGTAGTTTACATATAATGTTGGTTGTCTGTGTCAATCTTCATGTAGTATATAGGGCCATGTGAGAGTCTCTAGTGTTAAGGTGTGATATTTGAGGTGAATAACTCCCTTGGCATATTGTGGGGATTAATTGTCAAGGTGGTGAGGACTAAGATAACACCCATGAAGTGTTGTATCCAAGGTTGGGCATGATAAAATCTTTTGGAATGTGTAATATTCTCAAGAGGGATCCATGTGGAGGCATATTTGACTCGGGAATTATCCACGAGGAAAGGCATCTATTAAGGGTGACTCAACTAACTAGAAGAGTTGCCCCAATGGAACTTGGAGAAGGGGGTAGGATTGGGCCAAAGGTGATTGGAACATGTGGGCTGAGAAAGGAGCAACCCAATAGGAGACTTGTGGGGCGTGATAGGAGAAAGATTGAGACCATCATAAAACAAAATCATTAGAAAATCCATAATAGATCCTGAAAGACCATGAAAGGCATGAGAAAAAGGAGGATTAAGACAATGGGCATAACCCACTAGACAAAATGAGCTAGAAAACCACATAAGGGGAGCTGAGAACCAAAAATATTATATCAAATACTTATTAATCAAATATTTATCTTTTTTGAAATGGATGACCATCACTGGTGTTCCTAATCCAATGAAATGGTTATAATTTCTCCAAAAATGCTCGAATCTTAGCGAGATGGAAAAAAAATGGATCTTGAAGAGCTAATAACAAGAGCTCAACAAGTTTGAATTTAGATTTGGAGGTATGGATCTAGAGTTCTTCAAACACAAGAGATTGCTCCCAAACCCACTTGTGCAAATGAACATAACATTTTCTACATGCACTCAAAAAGCCTTCATAGTTGTTGTAAACTACTTCAATCAAAATAGGAGTTTGCCTCACAAATGCTTTGATACCATGTTAAAGATGAACAAGTTGAAAAATCACAAATTCACCAAAGAGAAGCATCACATGCATATCAAGATCAAGACATCAAATATGTTTGCATCATGTGAATTGACCCCTCTAACATCTCACCCCATAAAAATGATTTCAATGGCTCCCTCTAACATGAATCAATTATGGACAATATAAAGAGTAGGAGAAAAGCCACATCACCTATACAAAATATAGAATAATGATCATCATATTAATAAAATACAAAAATACAAAAAAACACTAAAAAACACACTAAAAACACACATGATAATACATTAAACCAGATTAGTCTTAAACAATCCTAATAACTATATTAACAACTTTTCTAAATATAGAATGGTGATAATCATATTAATAAAACACAAAAATACAAAAAAATACTTAAAAAAACATATTAACAACCCACATGTACATTAAACCAAATTAGTCTTAAACCATCCTAATAACTTTTCATGATGAGTAGAGATTGTTACGAATGAAATAAAGATTATGATTTTAATCTATTCTCGTGAAGAAAAACCATCTAAACACGCATTATCACTAAAGATAGGACATTTTTTTATAGTTTCAACTGTCTCACATAAAACTCTTTGTCGAGAGCCGCAAGGGAAAGCACTTTGGCAAGAATTTTAAACTATTGGAGAAACTACCATTAAAACATCCAAATCCTAGACTAGTTACCGCCTATTGAGGGGACAAAATCTACTAGTAAAAACTCTAACTATTATGACAACAAAAACTTCAAAACCATCACTAAAACTCGTATTAGCTTTTGGCCGTGAATAAAAACCACACTTAAAGTCTTTGGCAATGATCTAACACCAACACTTCAAAATGCCAATACTCGTCAAAAATAACTATACAAGTATAAAAATCATACTAATTGGGATTGCCCCAAATACTATTATTCAAGGAAATCTAGTGAGTTACTTCCACTGTAATTGGAATAGCATCTGAGCTGGAAATAACAAAATTGAATTCCTTTATTATTTGTAACTATATATCATGATGTTATAAAGATAAACGGTGTTGGAAATCTTCTTTTGAAGTTTTATTATTTGGTTTGAAATAGGGTGATTTTTTAGGCACTATTTTCATAAATTTTAATCAATTGTTTTTAAAATCCAAATTATATTTATCAAGTTTTGTTTTTAAAATCCAAATTATATTTATCAAGTTTTGAAAAAAAAATGAAAAATAAATCGTCCAGTCTAAATATTGGAATTTTTAGACTCGGATTTTTAGACATCTCCTATGAAAAAAAATGAAAAATAAATCGTCTAAATTTATATATTTAGAATTTTTAGACATCTCCTTTTAAATGTATATTCATTTAGAAAGTGAGTGAGATATGGAAAAAACTTTTCAAAAATAGAAAACGCTGAATTCTAAATCGTCCAAATGGTAGACCTTTTAGACATCTCCGGAAATTAACACGTTAGTGAATAACGGTTCCATTTAGGGTTTTGAATTCGGTCTACACGTTGTATTAATCCAATCACTTAACTGTAACTCCTTGTCCTTGTCGCTTAACTCTTCACGTTATATTAATTCAATCACTTAACTGCAACTCCTTGTCGTTAGATTAGATTAGATTATGTGTACTACTCTTATAAATTAATTACATTAAATTAGATTTCACTGTAACTGCTTGTCATTAGATTAGATTTTATTACGTGGACTATTCTTATAAATTTATTATATTAAAATGAAATTAGATTTACCTGTAACTCCTTGTTATTAGATTAGATTATGTGGAATATTCTTATAAAGTTCTTACATTAAATGAAATTAGATTTAATAAATTATATTGCTGTGATTTGTACAAAATTAGTAAATGTCCAGGCTTGCATTTTCCTTAAAAACGGGAAAAGACAGATTTAATAAATTCTATTGCTCTGATTTGTACAAAATTAGTAAATGTCCAAGCTTAAATTTTCCGTTCAAACAGGAAAAGAGGGAAACAAGAAAATGATTGGACGGAAAAATCGAAGTAACACTAAGGTCATAGTCAAGCCACGCAAAGGTTTAAATCAAAGCCATATGACCTTCAACTTTCAAGCAGCAAGTCTCAACTCAGAGTCGTGTGCCTCTCATTCTCCTTCAAATTAAAGTCCGAGACTTAAGCAAGCGGTATGTATATAGTCATTTCAGCCAGACTTACTCAAGCTTAAGCTCTGGGTTAGTAATGTCTTTACAAAACTCTGTATATACTTACTCTCAAAGCACCAAAATAATTAGGTCAATTTTTATGTTAAAAAACGACTATTCAAATATAACAAATTGGAATGTAAGTGGGAAACTTCATAACAAGCAAAAGTCTAAGGCTGCTTATTGACGCTGCCAACATGTATTGATGATGACGCCAGCAGAAAAGCCGAAAGAAACGGATACAAGCCGCCCGCTCCGAACACTTGGCAGCCGTCAACCTTGTGATGACGTTGATACAATAATGAGGAAAGTTGTGCGGTGGAAAACTTTAGAAGCTATTGCTTGGTTGGCAAAACACCTACTCATCCTGTTGTGCCTTTTTGGTTTGTGTAAGACGGCTGTGTTTTCAGAATCTCTACGCTGTTGTCTTACATTCCTGCAGCCACATTTTTGCCTTCCTTTAATATGTATTCAACATGTCGCAGACTCTTCCGCCCACCCAGCTTTTAAATTTCAAAAGGCACCCAGATTTTATTGATTTTTTTTCATTTTAATTCTCGGTGAGGTCTAGCTAAGGTTAATAGTACTCGCTTATAATAATCAGTTTTGTCGAATATTGGTTGCTGGCCAAATCTAGGCTTTAGTTGTTCCGTCTGCTTGCTTCTACGAGTCAAATATTAAAAAGCTTTAAATGTTTCTTTATTTCTTGGAAGCTGCAAGGGTCAATGCAATTGTATTATCGGACATTCCAAGCAATCCTTATGCAAAATGGTTGCGTTATGTTAAACCTAATAATCAAGGAATCTAAGAGGCAAACTTTTTCAAAAGCTGAGAGTTATATGCTGGAAAGGCCCACATTAAAATCCTAACAGTTTGTGATCAAAAGCCCGTTTTAGGTTTACCAAAATCTATTTCTGTTTTGGCATGGGCACCACAGAACCCTGTCATTCATTTGTATCAGATAGGCATAAATTACGATCATTCAGTTTTAACTTTTTTCTGTTCGGCATCTCTAATAAAAATTGTAATAACGATTTTTTATTTAACGAGAAGGAAATCGTGAATCTAATTTGCTCTGCAAGGAAATAATTTAACCCCAACTACAAAAATGGAAGGAAATTGTGAATCTGATTTTGCTCTCCAACTAAATATTTCACTCAACAAACAAGAAAATCTTCAACCAGTAGGTAAAAAGTGGATCAGTAGGTATAAAGTGGTTCTGATATTTTTATTTTTTATGTTAAGGAAACATAATACTATGGAGAATTTTTGTGATATTTATGGAAAAACTTGGGTAGGCTTTCCTATTGAACCGAAAATGCATATTCATGAAGTGGAGATAAAGAGGGAAATTAATTCAATAAAACAGCAAATATCATCGCTGAACAGAGTTTTGGACATAGCAATAAAATAATAAAAATCATAAAATCTCAAGATTTATGCACAGGTTAAGCATTCCCTGAAACATCTCTGAGCAAATATAGGTATACACAGGCAATCATCTAATAATAAAAAATAATCCTGAGCTTGTATGGTAAAAGAATGCAAAGAAAGCAAACAAAATTGTATCACCTGATGGCCAAAACTTTCAACCAAGAATTGGCCTAATGGTTGATAACGGCCTTCCGAACAAGGGATTGGATTTTGGCGGACAACGTGATCCCACGGGGCTCTCTACACCTTTACTGCCCATTCCAATTGGACTAGACGAGCCCTGTAAATGGGGACTGCCCATTACAATCGGACTAGACGTGCCCTGTAAATGGGGACTAGAGGAGCCCTGTAAATTGGGACTGCCCATTCCAACTGGACTAGACGTGCCCTGTAAATGGGGATTAGTTGTTTGAGACAAGTATGGTATCTGCGTCTGTCCTGAATCACGAGGGACTGTTTCTCCTCTATTCAACACACTAGGAGACAATGCGTTGGAAACCTCAATGGTCAGACTCTCCGTACCCCTGGCAAGATTTGTTTCAGTAATTATATTTTTGCCAGCAATTTCTTCTCTAATTATATCTTTGCCAATCTCCATAAATTCTTCCTCGTGCACGTCTTCCACTACCGCGCTCTCCTCTTGATTTGGTTGGATACCCTGGTCCCCAGTCTTGTGAGCCTCTGCATTGAACATTTCAGCCTGATGTGCTCGAGCCTTTTCTTCATCATGCCTTACTAAATGCAGAATCAAACGCCCATTGGAACGTACTGCACGGAAAAATTCATGATGCTGAACCTTGAACTCCTGTATTACCAGCCTCCCATCGCTCTGGTAGGACCTTAAGAGCACCCAAGGCATATGGCAAAGTAAATTACATGTCCTTGCAAGAGAAGGGAGGGGAGGGGGGAAATTCCTTGATAATTCCCTCTTCCTCCGCCTTGCGTGTTGGCCATTGAAGCGGGTATGCAGCCCTCCATACACAAAGTCTCCCTGTCCATCTTCATCTTCTTCTCCACAACCTTTGCCATCCTGCTTACAGTCATCCTGTGTGCCTAGAAGTCCTTCACCTTCTTTGTTGTCTTCATCATTCTCTTCTACATCATCATCATCCCCACACTGTTCAGAGTCAACTTCAATGCCATCACTACTTCTGCATAGAGAGCCCTCTTCATTCCCCTGTTCGGCAGCATCTTTGCCATATTCTTCATCTTTCTCATCCTCTCTTCCGCGAGGATCAAAACAGTAAGCCTCGCCGCCATGGAGGCCTGTGCGCTCAGAATATTTTTTATCATCCTTGCAAATTTCATCACGCTGTTCACTGCAATTGCCTCCCACAGCAAGAAGGCTCGTCCATGAAGATTCCCAATTGTCATTTCGTTCCTCCTCGTCCTCGCAATCCTCTCCATTACGCAAGGCTTCTTTGACATCAAAACCTCCGCGCAGAGATTCATCTTTGTTAACCTCCTCTTCCCCATCATCTTGATACTTTTCAGGACAATTATACCATCCAGCATGACGATGGCCTCTGTTCCCAGAGCTCTCTTCCTCATCATTGTGGTGATCATCATGACTAGCTTCTTCGACGGGACAGCACGAAAGCTCAAATTCATTATTGCGATCATCATTAGCGTAACCCATGGTGCGAAGAGGGTAATTTACCGCACTGCAATAACCTGCCTCGAAATTCTTCAATGCAAAACCCGATCTCTGATCACCTGAATCCTGAGTCATTTTTGCATCAGATTCAACACAAAGCTTAATCTTTTGAAAAGAACACGAAACCTCATTCTTGGGAACAACCTTAAAACAACAATGCTGGATAGAAGCAGATTTGAAAGGATTGTAAGGACTTACAGAGCTTAAGAAATTCCACTTCATCCAGCTCAAAGGCCAGCCTAAGGAAAATCTCCGGTGCTTTCGCAGAGTTAATCTTCTGGATGATCTTGCACATGAATTATGCTTCCAGGATTCGATCCCCTGATCAATGTCGTTGGGGCAATGGCGTGAATAATGCGCTGCATCTTTATTGAAACGATCTCTCTCACGAAAAAGATGTTCCGGCGAAGAATGGAACCTGTGACTGAAGCTGGATTCTCCAAACAACAAAGACTTTAAGCTCTTCCGCCATGAAAACCTGGAATCATCCATTGAAAAAAAAACAAAAGTCACTTCGCAATTTCTAAAACAGACCGAATCAATGAGCCTTTAAAACTCGATGATGAAGGCTAAGGGGAAAGGATCCACACGCCTTGCATTTCAATCAAAAATTAGCTATAATGGCCATTTTTTCTTCGCAAATAACAAAACTATTCCATACTTTACCGTTCAGAACGAAAAGCCCGAGAAAATTTATCAGGAATTTCAAATACAATGTGAAGATGTTGACTCCATATGGCCCCTGGAACGCCTTTAACGGCATAAACTAAGAAATCTGATTTCCTTACGAATTTGACACCTCATCCATCGCATGCAGTGCCTCTGCCTCCACACGATCAGCAGTGCAAACACCGCTGGCAAATCAACCGCTACAGAGACGACATGTTGCACGCTGGCCACTAGGAAGCAAATCGCATGCTGATCATTAATGTTCTCTGCAAATTTTGTAGCCGATCGAAGATTTGCGCTCAGACAACGGAATCCACCGGGCCATTTGCCTTGGAAAATTGCAAAATCATCCACCGGAAGCAGGCAGACAGATATTGTTGCACTGCTTCCATTCAACACCGAAAAAGCGGTCCGCGCCCTGCAATTTCTCGGCGTATTTATCAAAAAGAACATGAGAAACGCGGCACTCGATGCATAAAATCGACAAAGAAAATACAAGTCCAATAACTACAAATTCATCGAGCAGAAATTGCCGGAAATAGAAACTTTAAATCCCAAAACCGTTTCTATCCTGCCGCAAAATCAATAGACGGTGCGGCCAAAATTTTCGTAAACTTAACAAAAGTGATCTTCGAAACTCAAAACACAGATTCCTGAACAAAATCATCCATATTTGACCCGAGACAGATAAAAACAAGACTCCTCGCAGACCGAGATTCACCGAAGAATCAATTAAAATTGAAGAACTCGATGAATTTACCAGCAAATTTAGCGGAAATCCCACCTTTAGCACTCTGACGGATTTAAGCATCCCATATTTTCTTGAAATTCAAAGAAATCCTCGGCCTTCGTCAACAGTGCTCTTCTCCATAATGGCTCCCTGCCATTAATCCAGGTTTGCATGATCTTGCTTGAGGACTGGAAGAAATAAATTAAAAAAACAAACGAGGTGGCGATTATCTATTACGAAACAAACGATGGAGAGCAAGCGTGAACTATATATCCGCTCGTCCTCCTCATCTTTTCTTATCTTATCGTTTTTTCTTTAGGCTTTTGGTAATTTCGCTAAATTTAGAGGAGATGTTGACTTGGTCCTTCTCATCTTTTCTTATCGTTTTTTCTGAATGCTTTTGGTAATTTCGCGGAATTTAGAGTAGATGTTGACTTGGTTTAATAGGGCTATCGCAGGGAACTAAAACATATCCATTGCAACTAACCGATTAGCTCGCTTGCGCCAAGTTAATAATTGCTAAATCGGGGTAATGGAATGTACCATAATAACGGGTGCTTAATCATTCAAGTTTCATATTAAACTCTATTTAAATAATTATTTTTCTTATTCCTTTGGATATGCTTTTTAGCATTTTCTACTTGAAAGTTATACTAATGACTCAACCTTTAACGTGCTCTTTTACCAAAATAACACAAACTCTGGCTTTAAAGTTTTGTTTCATCATTATTTTAGAAATCAATATCTATAGAAAATAATAAAGACTAATAATTTAATATAAACCAATATTTATGATTAAATCATTTTTTAATAGGTATACCAGTGTTAAATGTGTGAGGCACTTAGGTATGGAGTATATAAATGACATATTTGATATTTATGGAATATTTTTTATTTTTATGTTTATAGGTTATTTTATTTAAGATTTGGGGTAGACTATGGTTTATGTTTTTCATGTACAAATGAGGATGAGACAAGTGTATTGTCGAGATTGATTCTATGGTATTTGTTCAAAATTCAAAATAAACAATTATAAAAAAAGGAGTATAAAAAATAGTTGGTAGCCATGCATGGATAACTCATCATTGATGAATATATAACGAGCAATTCATGGTAGATAACTAGAAGAATGTGATATATATATAGTTGATAAATGGATAATATATATTCTTGTGGGATTGAAAAAATTAAAGGGAATAGGAGCAATTTTCACTCCAAGATCATTTTTTATATTTTCTTGGCCTGGTTCAGTTCTCGACTCCTTCGAGATCCATGCAAGGTTTGCTTGGTGAGATCTTTGTTAGCTCTTTGATTCAGTAGGAGGGGCTCGTGAACCACCTTGTATCTTCTTGGCCTTGTAAAGATCGTGGCAGACCCTGCCTTCAGTCTTTGGATCGTGTTGATCTCTATTTGGCTCTAGCCCTGGGAGCTTTGAGCTTTGGTTCTAGTGGAGATCATTGGAAGGCTTCATTGGTTGGTTCGGAGGTGGTCTCTGGCCTTGTCCTCTTGGAGATTCCTCCTGCGTGAAGGTTCTTGCTCAGTTGGCTCGTTGCTCGAGAGTTAGATCTTTGCTCTGCTTCTCTGGTTTGTTTGCTTTCTTTTGTCTGGGATTTTTTTGAATTTTGTCTCTGTCCTAGAGTCTACTCGATCCAACATAACTTTTATCTTGTTTTGGAGTCGTTGTGGAACTTGCTAAATTGCAGGGTTCTTGGAGTCTGTGAGACTTAGGGGCCTAGCCTAGGTTTTTTGTGATCTTGACTGGGGTTCTCATGGATTTTGGTGATCCTCCCCCCTTCCTCCGGATTTGCTAGCTTTCAAAAGACTAGTAGCTTCCAGTGGTAAGAGAAAGGGTAGCTCTCTAGTGCAGCAGTTTGTGAAGAAAGTGGATATCCCATCGATAGAATTACCAGCTGAGAGACCTTGCCGGACGGCTTTGAATCTTTTTTAACGTGGATTTTTTGGTTAATTCACAAGGCTCTGGCCTTCTCCTAAGGCAATTGACGGCTGGGTTCAGTGCAATTGGAGGCCTCTGATTACTAAAGAAATCCACAGTCACTTGGTTGGCAGGGGGTTTTTTGTCTTTGTTTTTTATTCAGTTGAAGACAGAAACCTCATTTTTTGAAATGGGCCTTACTTTATGGGACCTCGGGGACTATATTTGAAGAAATGGACTCCGGATTTCGATCCCACTCAGGATGTTCCTTCAGTTGTTCTGGTTTGGGTTCGACTTCCTCACTTGCCACTTCACTGTTGGAATTCAAAATCCTTGGAAACCATCGAGAACAAATTAGGAAAATATATAGATAGGGATGAAAGTAAAGACCAATACTCGTGTGCAAGAATTTGCGTAGAAGTTGATTTAGAGACTGGGTTACCTGAAGCGATCAATTTAACCGTGGTAGATTGGTCCCATATTCAGGAGCTTGATTATGAGTAGCTTCCCTTCAAATGTCACCATTGTCATGGTTATGGTCATTTTGCCATGAATTGCAAGAAGAAAGCAGAATAAATCCCTGTTCTTGAGAAGGCTAAGCAATGGACTCATATTCAAAAAGCGGGTTCTTCTAAGCAAGCTAATAAATTGAAAGGAAAAGAACCTCAACCAAGGAATAGAGCCAATTATGATATGAAGAAGAATTCTACAATGCAAGAAGCTGGAAATTCAGTATCATCTAATCCGTTTATAGCCTTATGTCCAATGGAAGACCAGACTCCCCCTGTCCTTGAAGAAGGTGAGGTGCTACCTTCAAAGGTGTTAATGAATGACAGTGCAGAAAATAACGAGAATATTGAAATCCATGTTCCTAATCCTTGGGTTGTTCCAATTCTCCAAGAAAATCTCAATTCCCCTACTAATCCCTCTTCTTCTCCTTCCTATGCTGAAATCCTTAAGAAAAATATGGTCGATTCATCTGGCTTCTCTGATGAAGATACTTTTGAGCAGTCTTCAAAAAAAGGTGGTAGAAAATATTATAAAGAGATTAGAGAAGAGGAAGTGGAACGCTTGAAGATGCAGGGATCTCAAGTTACCATATAGATGTCTATGGGTAGAGACAAGCGGAACATATCTCAAAAGGGTGGAGCAACCCCCTCTGGAACAGGTAAATAATGCAGCTAACCTCGTGGAACTGTAGGGGATTGGGAAACCCCAAAAAAGCAGAAGATGTGAAGGATCTTCTGAGAATGGAGTCTACAAAAGTTTTATTATTACAAGAGACAAAAATTGATCAGGATTTGTTATTAGTTCTAAGCAAGTCTAAGTGGAAATTAAATAATGGAATCGCTGTCACTGCCAGGGGTACTTGTGGGGGCCTAGTAACTATTTGGATGGAGGATAAATTTACACTGCTCTCCTCTTTTACTTCCCAACATTGGATCTACTCAGAGCTTCTTTGCTCTGCTAGTAGGATTACTTTTTCCCTATTTAATATGTATGTTCCTGTAAACCATGTTGAGAAAAAGAAATGTTGGACCTCCCTCTCTAATTTTCTGGATACACAGTCTCTACAAAACATCATTGTGGGAGGGGATTTAAATATCATTTTTTATCCTAGTGAAAAAAAGGAGGTGTGTTGGGAAAAGATCCACTTCAGGATTTTGTGGAGGTCGTATTGCAGTCTTGGGATCTTCTTGATTTTAAATCAACGAGAGGTCGATTTACTTGGAACAATAACAGAACTAGGTCAGCTAGCATTCTAGCTAGATTGGACCGCTTCTTGGTGCAAAGCTCTTTGTTAGATAAGAATTTTCTTATTTCTTCAAAATTCTTGCCAAATATCTCTTTCGATCACCATCCCATTTCCTTGTTGGTTAAAGAAGAAGAAGACTATGGACCAATTTCGTTTCGCTTCATCCCATTATGGATTGAGCGTGAGGTTTTTTGGGAAACTGTGACTGAAGTTTGGAATCAATACGTGGTTGGCTCTCCCAGTTTCGTGTGGGAGAAAAAACTTAAAAAAATTAAGTATTCTTTGAAATCCTGGATTAAGAAACCTATTTCGACTCCAACCAGCAGTAGAAAAGAAAGTGTGAAAGTTTTAGCAGATATCCAATTCAGTATGGAGGATTCTGACATTTCAAAATCACTTTTGTTATCTGAGAATCTTTCCCAAGCTAATTCTTTCCATTCTTTCTGGAGAGAAGAATAAAATATGCATCTCAAGTTGAGAAGATTGTGGTTACAAGCTGGTGATAACAATTCAGCATATTTCCACAGACAATGCCGATTAAGAACTTCTCGCAATCATATTTCAGATCTTATATCTAGTGAGGGAGAAGTTATTAAAGGTCAAGTAGAACTTAAACAAGCAGCTAACTCTCATTTTCATCAGCTATTTTCTGAGGATGGCGTTTCAGACAATGCGGCCAAACTTGAATTTTTATCTTATATTCCATCTATGGTTTCTGCTAAGACAAATGTTGGCCTTATAAAACCTTTTTATGAACAAGATGTTGTGGAGGTAATCTAGGGTATGGAGCTAGATAAAGCTCCTGGTCCTAATGGTTTTTCCATTCACTTTTATAGAATATGTTGGCCAATTATTAAATATGATTTGCTTCGCATGATTTCCTCCTTCCTTAGGAAAGCTAAAATCGGTGGCTGTACCAATTCAACCTTTTTATCCTTAATTCCCAAGGAGGTCAATCCTGCATCCTTTGATAGGTTCCGGCCTATCTATCTTTGCAATTCCTGTTATAAAATTACGGCTAAACTCTTAGCTCACAGGTTAAATCCTTTGTTGGGATATTTAATCTCTCCTCAGCAGGGAGATTCGTTAAAGGATGGCATTTAGTAGACAATGTTATCCAAGTGCAAGAGGCCATTCATTCCAGTTTTCTAAGGAAAGAGAAAGGTATGATCATCAAACTTGGTATGAAGAATGCTTTTGATCATGTCAAGCTCTCTTTTCTCTACCAAGTTCTACTCTCCTTTGGTTTTAGTTTGGAGTTTGTCAGCTTGATTAAAGCTTGTACAGAGAAATCTTGGATTGCTCCTTTCATCAACGGTAGACCTGCAGAATTTTTTCAAGCCTCAAGAGGTTTGCGCCAAATGTGTTATCTGTCACCCTTCCTATACATATTGATGGTTGAAGCTTTAAGCAGAATGATGTCTGCTGAAATGGCAGTTGGTACTATTCCCGGAATTAGGGCAGCAAGAGGAGTGGATCCCAGCAATCATGTGCTCTTTTTCGATGACTCCCTTCTCCTTGGTGGGGCTATGTTAAATATTGCTCATTGTTTTAATAGAATTCTTTTAAAGTTTTGTTCAGTCTCAGGATCCTTGATTAACAAGGAAAAAAAATGTCATCTACGGGTGGAATGTGGATCATTTGAAAATGTTGCAAATTGCTAATTCTTTGGGCTTTCGTGGATATGACTAGTGGGATAAGATCAAATATTTGGGTCTTCCATTGACCTTGGGTTCTAGCCCACCTTCGCTTTGGCTGGAAGTTTTGTGCAAATTAAAAGCCAAAATTGTCTCTTTGGGTGGACATTGGTTGACGAAAGCTGGAAAGTTGGTCTTGATAAAGTCAGTACTCTCATCTCTTCCTATTTTTCAGTCTTCACTACTACTTGCCCCAAAGTGCATCTCATTTCAGATAACCAAGATTATTAGGGACTTCCTATGGAATGGTGGAAAAGGTAATAAAAATAAAATTCATTTCATCAAATGGGAGACTATTAAAAGACCTCTATCTGAAGGTGGATTGCAATTAAGAGATCCTGAATAAGCTAATCTAACCTTTGAAGGAAATCTAGTCTGGCAACTCTTTGTTGATAAGCATCATCCGGTCAGCAAGCTCTTTTTGATGAAATATCTTAAAGGTGGATCCTTGAGAAATATAAATTCAGAAAAGCTTCCAACAGGAACTGCAATATGGAATTTGTGTAGGAAAAGTTTAAATTTAATTCAGCAACAAATTTATAGAATTCCAGGTAATGGGAAAGGAATTTTTCTATGGGAAGACATGACTCTTGGGAATCCCCCTCTTTCCTCCATCAACTCGCTTTCTGAGATCAAATTATGGCTGTCTAATTGAGGATTTCTCCATTTAGCAGACATTTGCTCCTGGGATTGCGTGAGGAATTGGGATGGCTGGAAGTTTCCAAATATGTCAGATCGGTATCTTCCTGACCAGACATTGTTGATAACTGCTTTGACCGGCCTGTCTCCTGTCAATCACTCCTCAAAAGATAAATGGGGATGGGGCTCAACTGGTGTATATTCAGTTGCACATGGATTTTCAGCAATCCAATCTTCTCATGCCTCCTTGCTTACCCAACGCTGTGGAAATCGATTTGGTCCCCATATGGTCTGCCAAAGGTCAAAAAAATTCATGGCTACTTATGCATCAAAAGGTTTTGACAGGTGAAAATCTGCTTCGTCGTGTTTTCCTCAGTCCTTTTCGCTGCTATCTATGCAAAGCTGAGTCAAAATCATCTGACCATTTATTCGTAGATTGTGTGTTCACCCAATCAGTTTGGAAATTGATCCTTAAAGATCTCCAGATCGCTCCCCCATATGGCATGTCAGTCACGGCTTTGTATTCTTCCTGGAAAGATCGTATCTCAACGTCCATTTTGAATCGTGTTGGGTGGTCGAATGTCTGGTATATGCTCCCTAAGACCGTATGGTGGTTGGTTTGGCTGGCGAGAAATGATATTCTTTTCAATAACATAACGTGGTATTTTGCTGAAGTTTCCATTAAAATCAAATCGCAGATATGGGAAACTATAGGAATTGCAATTCTAAAATTCCACACGTATTTTCAGATTGGCTGGGGTGCATCTCAAAATGTAGAGATTTAAAACCCTCCAAACCAATTTCATTTCCTTCTTGGCAAGTGAGACTCTTTGCAGATAATTTTTCTCTTTGGGTGGAAGAGTAAGGGAGTTGCTACTATTTTCTTTGATGGTGCATCTAAGGGGAATCCAGGTGTAGCAAGTGTTGGCAGATTGATCTTCTCTTCAGTCACGGAGAAAGTCTCTTGCTTCTTTTGGGGCTTAGGAATTTGTTCCAATAATCAAGAAGAGAGTTACAACCTTCTTATGGCTTGTCAAGTTCCTAGGAAGATTGGTCTCAAGGATATTCAAATTTTCAGGGATTCTGAGGTCTTGATAAAATTGTTAAACTCTGCCTCTCAGTTCAACAGGTTGTCATTGGATAAAACCTTGCAGCGAATTTGTAATATCTTGAAAGAATTTGATAGCGTCTCTTCTTTTCATAAAGCTGAACAATCAAGCTGATTCTTTGGTTAATAAATCTTGTCTTCTACCTCTAGGAATCTTCGGCCCTAATGGAGAATCTTGTATTATTCATCCTTTACCGTAACTGTTCATTTGTGTGAAAGTTGAAGATGAAGTTGTATAACTTGTATCCTTCTAGAATTTTGTTTTATTCTTGGTTCTTTAGAAGATATCTTTTGACCTTATTGTAAATGGTTGATCTAGTTATTGCTATTTCATTTCAGGAATTCTCTAAAATCTGGAAAAAAAAATTAAATAAAAAATATATCTGTTTGAGTTAAAAAATAAATAAATGGATAATAGGAAGAATGACGATGATAACATATATCTAGTCATGGATAACTCAAAGCTGAACCTATTTAACAAAAAGAATATAAGGAATAAAAAAATTCCAAAGTGTCTTCAATTCCATCACTATCTCTCAACTATTTGATCCCTATCGAGTGATCTAGCCACAAACTATGTGGGTGTGCTAGTTTATTTCCAAATAAACCTTTTTTTAATCACACTAGGATTTGGGATTTCCAGTCAAAGACACTCTCACTTGAAAAGCTCAATTTACTACTTAATTACTTAAGAATAAAAGCACAACACAGAGATGGAATTGAGCACACAGAGAACAAATGATCGATAGACAGACTAGGTTATTTAGGCTATTTGCTTGATTTTCATTAACCAAAAAATAATATTTATAGAGCTTACATCTATATTTTTTAATGTTCTATAGGCACTATTCAAATGTCACTGGATGTTGGTGATTCTAGAAGTGTCGGTGAATTCTAGATAACTATCTTAGTCAGCTAGTCAACATTATTCTTGGCACACTCTCTTAATGTTGACTACACAAAACACATAGAACAGTGTTTACATGTAAATGAAATATGGGCCATGACTCAACATTGGGTCTTATCGCTAATTATGTACTCTTTTACAACATATTAAGACTCGACATTTACATCAACCTTTTTTAGGTCTTCACACTATCCATTGTGTATCACAATGCATATCCATATTCCTTCGTTTTCAACATATAAGGGGGGAAACAAACATTTGATCACACATATTTGATAATAAACATCAAATTCCATACATAACAAAGCTTCAAATCATGTTTGTCACTTTTCCTCTATCATAAACCTGCACAACTAAATGAGCCCATTAATGTGTTTTCCTTAAACGTGCACTCAACGGTTTTAGATGTGGAACATCTATCCATCCATAATTTTTATGAAAAACATTTTCCTTTAAATTCCATCAACTCCATGCCATACATATGTTCATTTTTCTTGTAGATAATTTGTGTATGCCTTATACTTTGGGTTTTGCACTTGCTTCTGTTCATGATTAACACATTTACCTGCATGATCAATTTTAGAAGAATCATTTGCAAAAACATTGTTATTTTCCTCATTCTTAACCTTATCATCATTGTATCCAATACCCATGTATTTAGGTTTACTTTCAATGTCAATTGGTTCTATTCTTATTTGCTCAAATTTTCATAGCCCCTTTCCTTTATATCCCATCTTTTGAAGTAGCTTGGAACCAATACCTTTAGTATGTCTTTCAAAGAGACCAATTTTATTTTCATTGTAGTCTAACTTTTTTTCTTCTATAAAATTGTCATTGTTTGTGCATCGACACTTTGTTTTTCATCATATCATCATTTGCTATTAATTCATTAGTTAACTCTTCAACCTTCTTGATCAATCCCTCATTACTATTTGTTATCTTTTCACATTTTTCTTGTAAACTTTCATTATCCTCTTTTAAACTTGTGTTTTCTTTTCTTAGTTTTGCAACCTCCTTGATTATCTTTTGATTTAAGTTTTGGAGGGTTGTTACTTGTTCCTTTAACTTCACAACATCTTCTTGCTCAATCGATTTCTTGAACTCATATGTGTTCTTATAAAGTGATTTTAAAGTTTTCCAAAACTCAATGTCATCCTTAAAATATTTAATTTCTTGAAAGACATTATCAGTCATACAACATTTTAAAAGAGCTCTAGCTAACTTATTATTTTATCTCAATGTAATATAAATATTTTGAACAATTTATTATGAATTTCTTTAGTAAAAGTAAGATATTTATATTAACAAAGAAAAATAGTATGTATGCTCAATATATCTTAGTGGATCTGATCTAACTATAGCAAAAAGATAGATCACACATAAGCTTCACAACCTATTAAGAAAACGAAGACCCTTGGCTTTCCCAAGAGGGAAACTAGGCTATACCATAGTTGTTCAACATTAACATAGATAACAAACTTGAGTAAAGAAAAATGTTTAGACCTGCCCTTAGATAGAGAAACCAGGTATTGGTCATATAGTTATATGATGACAAAATTGACAACAAATAGGAACACGTTCTGGAAAGTTGCATAAGATGTGGTTGTTGTGACAAGCTATGGAAGTTGTAGAAAGCTACATAACAAGTTGCAGAAAGTTGTGGAAGTTGTGAAACAAGTTGTGGTTCAAGTTACGGGATCTAAAGTACATGTTGTGGAAGTTGTGAAACAAATTGTCAAAAGCTATAGAACAAGTTGTGGAAACTAAAGAACATGTGGTGGAAGCTACGAAACAAGTTGTGGACGTGGCAGAAGTTGTGGAAGCTCCGAAACAAGTTGTAGAGAGCTATGGAAACCGAAGAACAAGTTGCAGAATAAAACAAGTTGTGGAACGCTGTAAATTAGAGGTCATACATTAAATCTTCCTAGGCCATTACTCATTTTCCAAATAAACCACGCATGTAGAGGAAAGAACTGAAACCCTGTGCTCTCATTCATAGCTCATTGATCACTATCATGTTATCCTTCACCTCATGCTAGCCATGTGTCCTGTATATGGATAGCCTCATAGCTGCGGATTTGGGGTATCAAGATTTACACCCACCTCCTAGAAATTTATTATGAATTTTATTGTAGATATTAGAAAGTTATTACACACTGTTTTATTTATAATTATTATTTATTATTTAAATATTAAAAAAAATACTTAAATAATGATGATAGTTATAATATTTTTTTCAGATCAATATTGATATATAAAACCTTAAAAATATAAAGAGTCATTTGGCTTTCTTAAAAAAAATATTTTTATGCACACAAATATTATATATATATATATATATATATATATAATTTTATTTGATTGATTCCTCGTTGTGAAGAAGAAAGTATTAGTTTGCTCATTTAAAATCAATTTTCATAAAGTTTTTAATGAATAAAATTATTATGTTAATTTTAAAATTTGAAAAAACTAATTTACTTTTATATTTAATATTGATATAAAAATTATCATTAAAAAAATCATATATTAATTAAAAATTTATAGAAATAATATTTTGATATGTAAAAAAATTAAATAAATAAAATAATGGTAAGTTTTTTTATATATATATAAGAGGTTAAAAGTATATATTATATAAAAATGCTAAAACCAACTAAGTTTAGAAAAAACTAAAGTCCCCTTGTTGGTATGTTGGTATTCTAAGTTTAGGGTGTCACTTCAATCCCGATACAAATTCGCAATAGTTAAACTAGATGTTAAAATGCCTACAATGTCGGTAGAGATTACAATACCAAGAGTGTTGTATATGTGCATATATTTCCATAAGAGAATGATGCATTTACATTTCATAGCATAAACAAAAAATAAAAGAAATACTTGATTTTCATTCTTGGCTATGCATGCCTGCCACCTAAAGTAGGAGTAGGAGGTGGACAGAGGCTTCTTCCATGGCTTTCATTCCAAAGATATGGGTGGATTGGAAATTACTATATTAATTAATCTTCATCAACTTGTTCATGTCAATGTTGAACCCATCGACTTGACCTCTTTGCTCTTGATGAGTTCTTTCCATGTATTCCATTCTCGATTCTAGCATAGAGTAAGAGTAGGTTAGGTGTGTCCCCCTGTTGGTATGTTGGTATTCTAAGTTTACAGTGCCATTTCAATCCCTATACAAATTGACAATAGTTAAACTAGATGTTAAAATTCCTACAATGTCTACAGAGATTACAATACTAAGAGTGTTGTATATGTGCACATATTGCCATAAGAGAATGACGCATTTACATTTCATAGCGTAGACAAAAAAAAAATACTCGATCTTCATTCTTGGGTATGTATGCCTGCCACCTGAAGTAGGAGGTGGACAGAGGCTTCCTCCATTGCCTTCATTCCAAAGATATGGGTGGATTGGAAATGACTATATTAATTAATCTTCATTAGATCCTCGTTGAGCTTTTCCACTCTCGCTTGTATTAGCAATTTGTTCTCTCAAAATTCAACAAACAAGACAAGCATGCTATATAATGGTGTTAGACCTACTTTAGCATATATAATCAATAACATATAAGCATTTAAAAGCATCCATGGATTCAATACTCATTTAAATATGATTATTGGACAGGAAAATATATTTCTATTAATATAAATCAGAGATTACAATAGTGACAACCTCTATCGGCACGTCTGTGAACTGGAGAAACTAAGTCCTCCACCTGGGCCTCCACCACTTCAATCCTCCATCTCTCGATAGCAAGCTCACAAGCAAAGGCAAGCTTGGGAAGAACACAAAGTGCTCCAAGGGACAAAGGGATGCAGACTCAAGTATAAGCTCCGACAACAATGGACTATAGTTTTCTTGCTCTTTAATTCCTCTCCTTTCAATGTATACAAAGGGTTCCTTATATAGTGCTTCAATGGGGTAATGGAAGGTCAAATCTGAGCGATCTCAAGGCATATGGAAGGCCAAGAGACAAGTGACTCGGATCCACATCAAGGAAAACTCCAAAACTATTTGGCTTTTTGGACACATCCCGATGTATGCGGGTTTAAGGGTCATATCTGCGTATATACGCAAGAATAGGTTTAAAAGTCACGTATAGCAAATAATGCATGTTTTTAGGGTTGATCTTGGAAACATCAATGGTACAAAAATGGTTCATGGGGTCCAAAGAGTCTGCAAAGGGACAGGGAAGGCCATAAAAATGTGATCCATCATGTGTGGTAAAATTAGCTGTAACAGATGCCCCCTAATGTGTGAGGTCAGAGGGGTTATACGATGGCCGAAATACATTATAAGTCCATCCCAGAAGTGGAGTGATGAAGAACCAAGTGGAAGAACCAACCATCCAACAATATAATACAATAATCAAACTCTGCACATAACTGCAAGTACATACAGCAGTCCCAGATACATAAGAGTACAATGGCCATGAAATAGGCATGATACAAAATATGACATGTGTAGTCATCGCCACGTACAATATAGATAGATTAGAATCTCCATGATGAAGATATACAAAGGATCATGGTCTCCATGAAAGCTGAAGATATATAATGGATCAAGATCTCCATAATGGCTGAAGATATCTGACATACACTGGAATCAAGTCATGAGAGCTGAAATCTCATGAACACTGACACGATCAAGTAGGTAGCATATATGAAATGCCACCAATATAGAAGGTCTTCTACACAATCTGCTGCGAGTACATGCCCTACTATGTGAATAGAGGTGTCAAGGTCGAACATAGTAGTCCATCGTCTGATTACCGGTCATTGATGTATACCATTAACAAACGCGAGATCACCCATCGATAATGAAAATGGGAATCAATGTACTAGAGTGCAAACTAACAAGTGTGAATAAATGTGTTGAGGTCGAACACTTGAAGGAATCCATCGATCAGGGGACATTGATGTATTCCCAAAAATTTCGATTGCGAGAGAACCTGCCACTAATTACTGCAAGTCTTAAGGCACTGAAAATGACTCTAGATTCCTATCCCAGAATAAATGATCTGAAGTCAATGGGATGAAATCCACTGGAAGGAGGGCATTAAGGAATCCCTCATCATCCAACATGAGGTACTTAGCAAAGCTGTATAATGTGGAAGGACTTGATCATAATGTGCACGAATCAGTAACAGTACCGGGAATGGCCGACATGCAAAGTCAAGAGAACTGAGGAATGGCCAACTCAGGTTTCAACATCCTTCAAACAAGAGCATAAAGGTGAATGGTGACTGAATGTAGGCAGCATAGACTCAATATACAAAACTAGGACATCTCTACGACACAGGAGGCATCAACAAAGGCTCCATAGGGATTGGAAGCTTAACCAGTCGGTGGAGATAAAATCAGAGAAACGAGTACAACTCCTAAAGTCAAACTATTAACCCAACCAATGGATGTGATATACAGTGCTTTGTTTGAAGGCGACACGACTCAACTACTACCAAAGATAACATCTTTTCTTGTCCGGCTTTTTGGTTTTTTGATTTTTTTTATTTGGACTTTTTCAAATATTTTGAAAAGCTTGAAAAAGAATAAAAGTTCTTTATAGTTATAGACTAGGAGGAGACGAGTGTCAAGGGACAAACAAACTAGTTCCAAGCAGTGGAACATACCTATGCTTAATGCAAGGACACATGTGTAGGATAACAACACTTGGGGGAAAGTCCCCTCCTGGTAAAAAATGGGGAATCAAACTGCAAAGGATACGTAAATTGGTTCTGCGTGGCTAGACATGAGACAAGCTCGGGCTATATAGCTGGTAATCAAAGTCAGGGAAGCCGGCACAAGGCTCAATAAGGCAAGCAAAACTCATGATAATGCAATTACAACTTGACATAAGGGAGTCCTGGAGAAAAAGGGCCAACAAAAAGATCAAGAGAAGTATGAGGCTCTTGCGCAAAGTCATGGCGATACTATACAAATGACTCCCACATCCTAAGGGAAAAATGTCGGCATGGGCACCAAATGCAAAATAGGAGCTAACTAGGGCACCCATGTATGGTCAAGCTCTACCATTCACATCATGTTACTTCTAAAAGCAACAAGGAGGTTCCATGACAAGATAGAATGGGTTCATACCTAAGGTTATAATGAAATGGTCATAAGGTCATGCAAAGTGAAAATGGATGTGAAACCTAACCTATATGCCAATTTAGACATAATATCTAAAATCGCCATGAACGGGTTAGAACCACGGTCAAAACAATGCTCAAAATGGACTTCTACATCATCAAATTAGTCCAAAACGGTCCAAAATGGTCAGAAACGGTCCAAAACTATAGAAAGTGGGTAAAAAATTTCAAAAATTTCAATTTTTTTTTTATAAATAGTAAAAAATCCAAAAATTCCATATCATTTGAAATTTTTACCCATTGGAGCTGAAAAATTCCAACGCAAATTCCGGGAGCTTCGTCCGGCAAAATTCGACACCATTTGTTCCAGGTAACTCCTCATGTCCTCCTCTTCCTATTTCATGCAAATTTTTTCAATTTCCACGATCAATTTTAATTTTTAGGCCAATCTAAAATGGTAGTTTCGTCCCACGCAAATATCGGGTTTTTTTTTCGCATATAGGGCTGGCCATACGCGGAAAAACCTCCTAAAACCGTGTACATATGCGACTGTTTTGAAAATAGTCACGTATGCGGCTACGCACAAGGTTTTTTAAGGTATATAATGACCAAAAATTACTTTTTATGTCCAGGATGGTTCTAGAATGGAGAGAGAGGGAACATGGAGATGTAGAAGTGGTTGTTCAAGGTGACTTAATGACTCAACAAGCTCTATGTGCATGTGGTCTATATAAGTTTTGGTGTCTTGGCATCCTGAGGGCCAAACCAAGACTCCTGCAGATGCTAGTAGACGACTGGGATCCAGACTCAGAGTCTTTTCATATCGAAGGGATGTCTCTCACTATAGATATTGAGGACATATATTTTATTACTGGATTATCCCGACGGGGAGAGGTGGTGAACCTACGCTCTCACAGGCCCGGAGGTGGCCTTACCATTGATGAGTACATTACAGTATACTATTTTCTGGACACGGAAAAGGTTGGGAGTCAAATCCCGACAAACTCCATCCAGGTTCTAGGAATGAAGGCCATACTATTGGCACTCGGCAGGATATCCGGTTTAGCTTCACTACACCAGCCCTCGCGGCCATTGATGTTCTATGCAGTGGAGTGTATGTGACCCACAGTGTACGACTGGAGTACTGCACTGTTGAGTAACATGAAGCAGCAGCTCAGTGACTACAAGATGGGCAAGGTGAGAAACTTCGGTTTCGACAACATACTGAGCACGTTCTTTTTTGAGCGTGTACCGGGCCTAAGCCCTAAAGTGGGAATTCCTCCACATGGAGTTCGAGATCCAACCCAATGACGTTGGGAAAATGTTATGCGCAGACTAGGCGGAGGTAGGGTGGCTAACCCCTACCCAGCGGACTTCTTTCCATGGTGGCGGTGGCAGATCATTGCCATTGATGACTATCTTTATGCGGGAATAGATTTCCGGGGATATCCCGACATGCCTCTACCACCAGGAGCGGCATATGGTGACATAGGTAACGAATCCCAAACCCTCTTTTTAATTTTTTTGAATTATTAATTTTTTTTGTGTGTTTTTTGATATATTGACTCAAAATACATGTTTTGGTGTGACGACACATAGTGACAATCTGCCATGTGTATGCAGATGTTGGACCACGGCGACTTGATGGTTTCCCTCGTCATAGACGGAGGGGAAGAGGAGATGACATCATGGGTGTGGATGCGGAGCAGACGCTCCAAAGGATCCACACAAACTTTGTATGCTTGACACACAGGGTACCCATGGCGCAAGTCGAGGACTTGCCTTAGGCCATGCAGTGTCAGGTGGTTGGTGTACCACGAGCATGGGTTCGGTTATTTCAACACCTAGCTAGATCCGTGGTGTGCTACCATGATCATAAACCCCCTCCTCCTCCATAGGCTTAGAGACCTGAGAGTGTTTCATTTTTGTACTATCGTGTATTATATCTTGGTGGCTCGGAAGCCCCATTTTTGTATTATGACACTTATGTATTATGACGTCACATTTTAGATGTTTAATGAAAAACTTTTATGATGATCGATTTTATTTATTTACATGTGTGTAAAAATGTATGTTTATGATATACTTATGGTCTATGAAACAAATGCCAATCTAACACATAGTTAGCATATGAGTCAGCAACTTGATTAAAAATTCTTGAAACATGTATGTATGTTATGTTCTCAAATTGTCATTCTAGCAATCTCACACATAAGAATCTTTGTAATAATGTCGGATCCCTAATACGATACAAGCCATTAAGCTGTGAAACCACTAAATGTGAATCAAGACGTACCTCAAGATAGAGAACACCATGTGAAATGGCATCCTGCAATAACTCGGTAATGACACTATACTCAGCAAAATTGTTCGAAGAAGGCCGTAAACATATGCCTCCTGAAGATAATGACCCATAGGAGTATAAATCACCCAAGTAGCAGAAGCTAAGTTTTGAGTGTGGCGGCTAGCACCATCAGCGAATCCTATGTAAGCGAAAGACTCCATTGACATCTGCCATAAGAAATGAAAGCTAATCAACAAACCCAATCACCATAAGAAAACCTAACTATGCAAAAAATTGTACAATAATATACAATAACCAGCCCTAGCTGAAGATCATGCATAGTATTTTTTAAGATAGAGCCCATTGATAGGCTCCGCCAAGGCTGTCCCTTCATAATCCACCAGCTCATAGGCACCCTTCTCTAACACACGTTTGACTACGTAAGGACAATGCCACATGGGATTAAATTTCCCTGCCCCCAAGGGATCTTTAGCTTGATCCCACACAAGGACCAAATCACCTTCACTAAACCTCTTCGGACGGACAGACTTATCATATTGGACCTTAATGCGACGCTTATTTACTTATAGAGCCACTAAGGCATCCCGACACTGCTCATCAAGCTGCTCTAAGTGGACCAAACGTTCCTCCAATGCGAAAGTGTCTGGTAAAATCTCTATAGCTAGCTTCAACGAAGGGATTTCACATTCAACCGGAATGACAGACTCCACCCCATGTACGAGCTGATATGGAGAGAAACCGGTGGCAGTCTTAACCGCAGTCCTATAGGCCCACAAAGTAGGATATAACATGATATGCCAATTCATATTGCTTTGCGCGATGGTTCGTTGGAGAATGGACTTAAGTGGTTTATTCACTGCTTCAACCTGTCCATTCGCCTGAGGGTAATAAGAAGAGGAGTGCTCCTGCTTATACCCTAACTTCGAAGCTAACTCTTCCATCATTTTATTCTGAAAAATGCCTACCATGGTCGGTGACAAGCTCTTTCGGAATGCCAAACCGAGTAATAATTTGGTTGAACACAAAATGCGCGGTTGTCTCACCATCGGATTTTATCGTGAGCATAGCCTCAGCCCATTTCGTGAAATAATCAACAACCACTATGATGTGATGATGCCCCCCAACTGAAGTTGGGTTACAATCCATGAAGTCAAGCCCCCACTTGGTGAAGGGACCGGTAGTGATAATCGGATGTAACAGGGTAGGATACGAGCACATATTGTGTGCAAACACCTGGAAAGGGTGACACTTCTTAACCGCATTGACATAATCTTTGAAGATCGACGGCCAAAAATATCCCACTCTCAAGATTTTTTGGGCTGTAGAAAGCCTAGATAAATGACCACCACACGCCCCTCCATGGCAATCATTCAGCACAACCTCAGCCTCATCATGGGTTAAACAACGACATAAAATGGAATCTACCCCATGATGATACAAAGTGTTATTCACTATAAGGTAGTTCTTATATACATGACGTAATTGTCATCGCTCATCCCGTGAAAGGTGAGTAGGGACCTTCAATGTTTGAAAATATATAATGATATCCCCATACCATGGGTCTAAAGTTGAGATAAGGAAAATATGCCAATCGACAAGCGTATCCTCATAAACCTCCTCCTCCTCCACAATTGGAAAATCATAAATGAGCTCTGCAAAGATCAACGATTTCTTTGATTTCACCGAAATGAATTCAAGATCGAGTTCTTGCAAAATAACAATCCACTTATTATATTTTCCCCTGATCATCCTTCTAGTGAGGACAAACTGAAATGGATTGACATGAGCTACCACCAAGGTCTGGTGAAGGAGAATGTAATGCCTGGATCTCTGAACCACATGAACGGTGGCCAAGGAAAGTTTCTCCACATGATAATAATGGATTTTCGCATCAATAAGGTTCTGGCTCAAATAATATATGACATGCTCATGGAGCTCCTCATCCTCCTGAACCAAAACCATACCAACAGTCTCCATGGATGTAGCCACATAAATAAAAAAATCATAGCTATAGTCAGGTGGACTAAGCACGGGGGCCGATGCTAAGGCTCGCTTAAGAGCATCAAAGGACTCCTAGGCTCGCTCATCCCGGCAAAAAGTAGTGTCATTCTTTAAAAGATGCATAAATCCTTTAGTCAAATTGGCAAAGTTAACCATGAATCTCCGTAAGAAATTTGCCATGCCTTGCAAACACTAAAGATGTCTAATATTACACGGGGGAGACAATTGAAGTATTGCCTCAACCTTTAAGGGATCGACTCTTATACCCTCCTTGGATATAATGAACCCTAGAAAGCGACCAACGGTTACACAAAAGATGCACTTATGAGGATTTAACCTAACCTAGTAATGGCAGGATCTTTCAAATACTAATCTCAAATGGTATGGATGACACACTCTTAGACAAGAATGAGCAGCAAGATCATCCAAATACACTTCAATAATGGTTTTGAGATCATGACAAATTAAGGTCATATCCTGCTGAAATGTGGCTATGGAGTTTTTAGGACCGAAAGGCATCTTTCGATATGAAAACATACCCCAAGGACAAATAAATGCAGTTTTATGTTGATCCTTGGGTTTGATCTGAATCTGATTATATCTAGAAAAACTGTCCATGAAGGAGAATACCTCGCTTCCCACGCACTCACCCAAAATTTGATCAATAAATGGTGTGGGAAAATTATCCTTAGGACAAGCACGATTTAAATCACGGAAATCAGTGCATATACAGATCGCTCCCTGCTTCTTATCAACCAAAACGGGGTTTGAAATCCACTCTGTCAAGGGAAGAGGATAGATAAAATCAGATTTTAACAATTTCTCTATCTCAACCTTAATAGTGGGTGCTTTTCTAGGATTCACCGCACACAAACGTTGTTGAATAGGCTTCGCATTCGGATAGGTCTTGATTTCATGTTCGAAAATACGAGGGTCGATCCCCGACATTTCCTCGTATGACCAAGCAAAGATGTCACGAAACTCTTTAAATATCTCGGTATACTCCTTGATCTCATCAGGGGAACAATCTGCCCCAATGTAGACGTTCTCAACTTTGCCAGGATCGCGAGAAATATTGATAGGAATGGTAGGTGATAAATTCGCCATGTTCCCATCAGCCATCTGACCAGGAGAGCTCAATGGAACCATGGGACTACCAATCTTCTCACTAAGAATCTCCCTAAATTCCTCACGCTCCATACAGTTAAGCTCTGGAAGAAAATAGGATCTATGATGTAACTCTTCCTAAGGTGGCTCAACCCCAAACGTGGCCTCAATAATGGCTTCATCTGATGGAAAAATATCATCAAGGCAATCATGTGCGTGAGAGGACTCAACTGCCCATGTAGGAAGCACATACGGGTCCTCCTCCTCCGTTCGCGAAGAGGGAGGACTAGGCTCTGCAACATAATCAAGATTCGCTTGATACGCTATCATTGCTACAGGCAATGACACATCTGTTTCGATAGGTCCATTCGAAGGACTCGGTGAAAGAAGAATCCAAGGATCTTCCATATGGGTAGTGCAAAAAGAAACTGACTTCAATGAAGATGAAGCCCCACCGAAACTAGATCCAATCATAAGAACGGGCGCAGGACAACCAAAGGTCCCCATAAGAGATGGATACATACCCACACCCACACTCCCAGTTGCCGGCAGAGAATGATTGATAATCGGGATAGAAGCTCCCGATGATGCACTGACATTCGGATTACAGAACGAAGTCTGATCAATCATAACAATCTTCCCATTAAATAGAAAGCATACTACTCGAAATAGAGAAGAGGCTACGGCTTGCATACTATACATCCAATTCCGTACCAGTAAAATATTGTAGTCAAGGGGCGCATCAACCACCTCGACCTCAATCGCGATGGTCTTCCCTCCCAATTGGACTTTGAGAGAAGGAAGAATCTTGTGTGGCCAAAACGATCTACCATCAAAGGTGGTCAAAATGGTAGCTGATTGAGAACACTCGGGAGAACCCAAACCCTTCCAGCATGACAAAGACATCACGGAAGCAGCAACGCCTTTGTCAATCACAGTGCATTTGACGGTCATATTAAGACACTCTACATGAATCAAAAGAGACACGTAGTAAGGCAAGCGAGGCTGTAGTCCCATGGTTTCAAATTTGATGACAGAAGAAGAGTTATCATCATTAATCCCAAGAGCAGAAAGCAAGGCTTTCCTTTGCAGAGGACAACTCTAAAGTACTTCAAGTGCGGACATCGCACAAGGATTTTGGCCCAAATCCTCGACAACGAAATAGTTCTGGGTGACTCAGGCATTAGGATTGTGCCCCGAACTCTTTAGGAGTCCCTTAGGAATGCAAGTTGCAATTTAAGGTTTATTTATAGGGTTTTCGATACGCAAAGGGCTCTCGGGTGGAGCAGGTTCTTTTCCAAGGTCTAGTTGTGATGAACCATAATCTTTCACATGAGTCACAACCTTAGTAGCATGTGCCATGTTGATGCAACCATGAACAGTATTGGATTTCGATAGATTTTGATCTCCACCTGACGCACAATGAGGATCATTGGTCCTCGAGTTCATATTTTGATTATGGGGTAAAGGATTGGTTAGCACAGTTGGGCCCTGTTCTATGAATCTCGAGGCATCTTCCATATGAGGGCACAAGTGAGTGAGATGGTCCTCCTTACACAATTTGCAAGGAAACTTAACTTTACGTTTAGACTGCTTGTCCCCCCTAGCATTGTGGCCATTCTTGTCATTAAAATTGGCATTTTCATTCTTGTTCCCACCCTTACGATTATTTTTATCCTTTTTCTTATTCCTTTCGAGCTGTTGGTTGCCCTTCTAGTCCGAGGATTGCACAGAAAGTACACTCGCCGTTTGGGTGGGTTGAGACGAAGCTGTGGCTTGTCCCGAAGCGGATTGCTTAATAGACAATTGAATCACTTGTTTTACAACTGAATCCACGGGTTTGGCACTTGTACAACCCACAATACCATCGGCATGTGGTCCAGGCTTGATCTTGGGATCGAAACTAGAATGCGGAGTGTTAGGTATAATCTCATACAGAAGTCCGAATTGAGCATAAATCAAATCCAGCTCATGTTCCCTAAGATTGCTTGTTCCATGTCCTGGACTCCGAATGTAGAAACATTCTTCGCGATGTAAGGTAACAACGATTTGAGGAACCACTCAAGGAGAAATTTCGGTGGTATGGATGCTTTAATCAACCTCTTCCATCTACGCCACTCTTGGATATGGTCCAAGATATGTGTGGATTTTTCTTGTCGAAATGTTGACAAGAGTTCTGTACCAACATCGTAATGCACGGGTAGCTGGAATTGATTGAGGAAAGTCATGGCAATGTCGTTGATCAAAATGAATGCCCCCCTTGGTAACTCTATATACCATTTCGTTGCAGGCCCAGTGAGGGTGCGTTGAAATAGCCTTAAACGGATTGAGTCGTCATGTAAGGAATTGGAAGAGCACCAAAGGTGAAAAGTAGTGACATGTTCACTAGGATCTTCTCCTGCTTTGCCCTCGAAATTGGGAATGTTCGAGGGAATCTTATTAGGGACAGTCGACCAAGCTGGGTCATGAGATACCGGATCATTCATGAGTCTCGATAAGTCAGGTAAGTTTAACGTTGCGAGGAAAGGGAGCCTAGGTTGAGCCGGTCTATGCCACGGTCCCTGATAGTTTTGGTTCATATAAGGATGACTACTGTAAATATCATGGCCTTGGCCATAATATCCTCCTCCCGTTTGACTCGTGTAGGGCTGCATGGAAGCATTATGATATGGTGTACCTTGACTATGCGATGCTACAAAGCCATAATTAGAGGAGTAAGCGGGTTGTTGATACCCATATCCATAGGGTTGATAGTTCTGTCCATACTGCGGTCCATAAGATTGTCCATGAGAAGCTCCATAATTAGGGATATGGGGAACTCCTTGTGATGGACTTTGAGACAATCCAGAAACAGGAATATGACCTCCTGAGACAATAGGAGGGACTTGAGTTTGAGATACTACCGTGCGAGCAGTCGCAGTACGAACATGGCTAGTAGCAATATTCTGGCCTGAAGGACCACATGAATGAGGGGGAGGAAGGGTTGTCAAAAATCATTCGAAGGAGTAGGGTTTGAGGACAAAGGGACATGTGAAGGGATATAAGTGGTATTCCCTATGGTCACTCGTCTCGGTTCTAGTATCCATATATGACTACTAACACTAGGTCTAGGATGGACATGTGAGGTAGCTTCCACCACCGGGATGGAAGGTGCAATGTGACTAGTGCTCCCAAATATATCCGCATGGAAAGGAATAGGAGTGCCCCCAGGGGTAGTGCTAGGTTCAATTTCTGACTCGGCATGATGTGCCAGATCATGTGTAGGGATATCAGGCATGCCATAACAAATATAACTAGTGCTTGTGGGTTCATGATGAGTCTTGTCACCTGGTAACCAATACCGACGACCTGCAAATGAGGGATCATAACTAGAATGTGAAGGTATTTCTGGTGAAGGATCATATACAAGAGTAGAATCTACATCCCCAACCTCTTGAGGTGGAGAAGACTTTTCAGGAATCTCATCCTTGTGATCTCCCATCGTGTCTAAATCAATGTGAGAAGTAGTCTGCCTAGACTGTCTATTTCTCTCTCCCAAAGGAGGAGGAGACGTGGAAGGCATAAGTCTTGCTAAACGACGAGAATAGCAAAGTGTTGCACCCAAATCCACAATGACTCAAAAAATGAAAAAGACTCTATCTAATTACACAAACCCTAGGAAAAATAGAGTGCACAGAGCATACACCTATACAATGTAAAGCCAAATCACAAGCAAACAAGGGTAGGATATGTGAGCTCCTGAATGAAGCAGGTATGTCTCACCTAGGAGAGGCTTGAGACTCCCATACACAACAAGCGGAGGTTCATAACCAATTATAGTGGCCCTCAGCTTCAACGCATATAATGACTGTGCTTTCCAACCCCTACCTGGCTAGGACACCTGCAGAATAACCTCTGCGAAGTACCCCCTCGATAACCTAGGTAAGGAAACTAAGGTCACCTCAATATAATCAATGCTCAGGAGGACAGTCGCAGGCAGGATTGACCGTATGGGCAGGGTAGCAAAGCCCAAAAATCTTGAAAGAGCCCCCATATATGAATACAATCCTGGAAATATCTCCAGTGCTACTCAGTTATGACCAGGGGTCATCCCAATCTTTAACCGCTCACACTGCCTCGTGCTTAACTCCCTTGTAAGAGGAGGATCCTGAGAAACACTAATTATATAAAGGAATTTCACACTCTCACCTAGACAAACACATACATGTTTCGTTTAGTGGTCTTGGAGAATTCACTCAAAATGAACTATTCCAAGACCCTAAAACCTAATCTTGCTGGTGCACCCTATAAAAGAAAAGAGTGTAATTCATTTTATTATGCGTTGATTTTAATTGGCTTATTACTCAAAAGGGCAAATGACCGTGCAACTAATGGTGTTATGACGCAACAAGAAGTAAAATGCACACCTAACAATCAATGCAAATGCACTGTGTCGAATGAAAAATGGGGTATGCTACTACGTGAAGTGCAAAATTTTTCTTCAAATGAAGATGCAATCATTCCTATATGAAAATATGACTAATACTTCTCCAAGCAAACCTAATGCAAGTACCATGCAAAATGCAACAATGTATAATGATGCAAAAAGAAGATGTTTTTGTATTTTTTGAATTAAAATGAGATAATAAAGCAAAAGTATGAACCTACAACCCCTAGACTCTGCAAGGACTATCAGACAGCACCCAAGCAAAGCACTAAGGTAAAAGAGACCTAATGCATTAATCTCAAAACAAAAAATAGAAAATGCAATGACAAGAACATTCTAAAAAAATTTAAACTAAAAAGTGTCTCTGGTAAAAAACAGAGGTGTATACAGACTCCAGAAGCATCCAAGAAGACTCAACAATTATCCAAACTCACCTAGCAACACTTAATCTTCCCCCAAAAGGAAAAACTCAAGGCATACGTGACTGTGTGCAGAAAACCCACATATATACGCGGATATCCCAGTAAAAACCGTGTGTACACGCAACTCTGAAGACAAAACTTGGGTACAGGAAGAAAAAGAGATAAAAAAGAAGGTAAATAGACAAGCTGAGACAAAATTTACTCCTATCAGACTCTACTAGGAAAACATGCCCCCAGATCCGACTCAGGATCAGAGAAATTAGAGCAATTCAAGGACATTGAATGCCGATAAAACCCCCAAAGGAAATGACTAGGAACTCCCCAGTATGGTCGCCAATTCTGCTACGAAGAAAACTTCCTATGGCTTGGGGTACCGCAACAAATAGAGTAACCGCAAAAATCAATCTTTTCCCATATGCAAGAGAAACCAAACATCTAACACTAAAGGATCTCGAAACATACCTTATTCTGGATGGTTGCTGTAGATCCCCATTGAGCTTTTCCACTCTCGCTTGTATTAGCAATTTGCTCTCTCAACATTCAGCAAACAAGACAAGCATGCTATATAATGGTGTTAGACCTACTCTAGCATATATAATCAATAACATATAAGCATTTAAAAGCATCCATAGATTCAATACTCATTTAAATACACATTATTGGATAGGAAAAGATATTTCTATTAATATAAATCAGAGATTACAATAGTGACAACCTCTGTCGGTACGTCTGCGAACCGGAGAAACTGAGTCCTCCACCTGGGCCTCCACCACTTCAATCCTCCATCTCTCGATAGCAAGCTCACAAGCAAAGGAAAGCTTGGAAAGAACACAAAGTGCTCCAATGGACAAAGGGATGCAGACTCAAGTATAAGCTCCAGCAACAATGAACTATAGTTTTCTTGTTCTTCAATTCCTCTCCTTTCAATGTATCCAAAGGGTTCCTTATATAGTGCTTCAATGGGGTAATGGAAGGTCAAATCCGAGCCATCTCAAGGCATATGGAAGGCCAAAATACAAGTGACTCAGATCCACATCAAGGAAAACTCCAAAACTATTTGGCCTTTTGCACACATCCTGATGTACGCGGGTTTGAGGGTCATATCCGCATATATACGCGAGAATAGGTTTAAAAGTCACGTATAACAAATAATGCATGTTTTTAGGGATGATCTTGGAAACATCAAAGGTACAAAAATGGTTCATGGGGTCCAAAGAGTCTACAGAGGGACATGGAAGGCCATAAAAATGTGATCCACCATGTGTGGTAAAATCAGTTGTAACAAGTAGGTGAGGTGTTTCATGGTGTCTTGTTTCCTTGTCATGTTGTCATAAATCTCTTGCGACATGCAATTGAAGTTGGATAACTCGTTGTGAACCAGGTTGACAGTATCTCTACAAATCAACATTTCCAGGAAGTGTTCTCTCTTAGCCTTTTCTGAGGCTCCCCTTTCTTAATGACTTCCCTTCTTCCCAGAAGGTGGTTTTTGTTCAACTGAGAGGCGTCTAAAATACCAGTATGTTTTCCTTCAATGTTTCCTAGAGGAATATGTAACTTGCAACACTCAATGGCTTTTGTTATCTCTCTTGGAATATTTGTTCTAACTACTTCCTCCTCATGACGGTGGTAATGACCCTACCTCCATTCTTCCGAACTTAATGTTGTGTCCCATCGTTTCCCAGTTGTGTAGCTTAATTTCTCTAGGCCTCGAGCCTATTGGAGGTTTAATATCCTTCGTGATCCTTGCACCATCCCCTGCCAAGCATACACTTATCCCCGTTAGTTCTCCACGTTCCATGGTTATATTATGGTAGGCCCGTGTACCCCTTCTTGCCTCTTGATAGTTATATATATTCAATTATCAAAATATCATACTCCTTCTACTATCCTAGACCAAGTGTACACCTATCCCTGTCATTTCTCCACATTCCATGGTTATAATGTGGTAAGCCCTTGTACCCCTTCATGTCTCTAGCTAGTTATATATTAATGATCAAAGTATCATAATTTTAACTATATAATTATAATCCATATTTACTATTAACATTATAACAATGAACACTTATCACTATCTATGGCATAGTCGAAAAACTAACTTTCCCTCAATTCAACCGCATCCAACCACCATAATGTAATACGTTTGTGCATGCAATCACTATTTATCACACAATGACAACTAACCTCCCCATGAATTCAACCAATGAAATAACCACACCATCATGTGGAACTTCTTATTGTAATATTTTCATGTCCGTATTTAAGGGACATACTAATGTACTTTGATTTATTGCAACGTTAGGATATTATATGTTTTATGGATAGTGTATTTTTTTTCAAAAGAAAAAGGCCTTTTTCCTGCTATTTTATTAAATGAAAGAATTTTTTTTTCATATCAATATCTCACTTTCATACTTCATCTTTCATACATAAACTTCCCAGATAGAATTGCTATCCCTTTATCTTACCACACTAAAAACATACTGTGTACATATAGTCCAGATCTGTAAGCAAAACCAAAGGGTTACAAAAGTCTTCACTTCAATACTTTCTGAACAAAATCAATCCATATCTATTAAGTGAACTTCTCCTTCATTAAGAAAAAGACCCTCCAAATATTCTTGATACTGCAAATAACCCACCTAGAGATAAATAACCTTTTTAGAAATACTATCAACCATCAAATTGCATGATATGGAAACATGTCTGAAGGTGCTCTGAACAAAAAGCTTTTTAAAAGTTGAATTCTTTGACACCAATGTTTAAGCAACAAAAATTTTAGGTTGTAGTTACCATTAATCCATTATATTATCACTTTAGAGTCCCCAAAGATACATATATATGAAATTCCAATATGAGCAACAAACTGTAATAACCCCATAAACTCAACAGTTTAACTTTAGTGTTTGTTCCCTTCCCTCCACCCAGACTTAAAGTGAATAAGTGATCCTTATTTAGGCTAGGAGCCATTCCACATCCACAAGAGAAATTTGTTGAAGCTCCATCGAAGTAACCTACATCACAGAAGGAAGTAATATCTAGAGGGCATATCCTTTTTTTCTTCTTTAAAAGATTGGCAACCATATATTATTTAAAAAGACTAATTCCTTTAATCCCATAGATCATTTCATTGGGTGAGGTATTTTGTAAAACAACCTTATTCATCATTAACCAAATAGACCAAGAAAGAAAGATTGGATGAAGACTGAAGAACTTAGATTCATGGAACCAGTCATTAAAAGAAACTTCCAGCTCCTCAAACCCCCACTCATAACTGATGCCCAACATTTTTTTGCTAAAGACCAGAATTTTCTGCAAAATAAGCAATTAACAAAAATATGTAAAACAATTTCACTCTCCTGTTTGCACACAATACAATAGCTTGGGCCCTACCAAGCCCTCATCATAAGGTTTTTCCAAATTAAAAGCTTGTTTTTGAGAGCTAACCACCAAAAACATGTCAGTTTTTGTGGAACATTCCAGTTCCACAACTTTTTATACCACCACTTAGTGTCCTCCTTAGGCCATTTTTTTCAATAAAGTCGTAATCCAACTTAGTAGTGATAATCCCAGATTTTTTGTCCTCTGGCGAAGCTGATCTATCTTCTTTACCATTCAGCTTAACCCCTGTCTCCTTCAGTACATCTATATAATTATCCAATTTAAAATCCCATTCACTTGTAAGACCCACATCTCTAGCATTGAGCCAATATACACCCTTCAGGACTGACCATTTGGGTCTCTTAATCTGATCAATAGTTTTTAAACCAATAATCTCTAAATGATTAAGAATTTCCTAGGGAAAATAAAAAAAGAACATTATCTCCAATGAAAGGATCCATCCCAATAAGAACATTTTTTCCATTTCCAATATCCCAGCTAATTCCCTTTTTTATCCAGTGCAAAACCTTAAGAAAACTATTCCATATAATAGAAGCTCCATTGTGATCAATTTCTATCAATCTAAACCAACTATTATCAGACCTCTTCTTCAAATATTTAGTTCGTGTCACCATACTCCACAAACCTTTGTCAAAAAGACATCTCCACATACTTTTTAAACAAAGAGCAGTATTAAAACTTGTCAAATTTTTTATGCCCCATCCACCCATATAATTAGGTAAAGAGAGTTGTTCCCAAGAGACCAAATGAAGCTTTCTTTCATTTTCTGTCCCTGCCCACAAAAAATAAATCTTTTTTGCTCTACTAATGTTTATGATGGATTTTGGAATCATAACTAGAGAACACCAAAAGACCAACATACTTAGCAGAATTGTCTGGAGTAAAGTAAGTCTTCCACGCATAGAGAGAAATCTGTTAGACCAATTAGAAATTATTTTATTGAACCTCTTAATCAACTAAATCCAATCCTTCACATGATAATTATTTTGTTTTAAAATAAAACCTAAGTATCTAAAGCCTTCCTCCACCTGATCAAACTTAAACTGAAAAAAAATATTTTTTAGTTCTACCAATGTCTCTATCTGAACCTTATGAGTATAGATACATGATTTTTCATCATTGAATTCCATACCTGTTGCATTACAAAAGATTTCCAATATAGAATGAAAAACCTTCCAATCTTCAATATTATCCAACCCAAAGAAAATCACATCATCAACAAAAATGAAATGAGTAATTTTGATATCTATTGAGAATTTTATACCTAAAAATTGACCTTATTTGCAGGATTTAGTTATCATTCTTCTTAAATAACAAAGGTGACATAGGGAAACCCTACCTTAAAACTCATGTGCTTCTGAAGAAAGATGTAGGATATCCATTTATCAAAACCGCAAAAGTTGCAGTTGATACACATGCCATGATCCACTTTACTACTTGAACAGGAAAACCAATTTGAAGAAGGACCAAACTTAGGAAATCCCAATTAACCTTGTTGTAAGCCTTTTCCATATCAATTTTCATCACAATAGAACTAAAGTTTTTTGTCTTTTCCAAATGTAAACATTCCTGAGTAGCGTCTAAAATATGCATGTTAGTTAAAAATCCAAATTGCTCCTTTCAGACTAACTCTGATAGCTTTAGTTTTAGTCTACCTGCTATCCCTTTTATCACCATCTTATAAACCAGGTTGCAAAGTGTAATTGGCGTAAAGTCTAAAAAAGTATATGGAATGTCCTCTTCTAGAATAAGGGTGATCAAAGTAGAGTTTAGAGATCCTTTCATAAAGCACTCTTTCCTGGAGAACTCTGCAACTTCCAGCAACTCCTTACCCGTGATATCAAATATTTCCAATAACTTCTCGACAGCCCAACTATATGGGTCAAAACTTTTTTCTTTAGCAAAGGAAGATAAAACCTTCTTTATTTCATCAAGTGAAATAGCTTTACCAATCTGAAGACCTTCTTCCCTGGAGAAAAAAGAAGGAATGTGGTATAGAACCTTCATTTGATTACCAATAAGAGCCCTTTTTTTATCTTTAAAGAGTGTTTTGGAATGTTTTTCAGCTGCTTTTTTATATTTCCTTGATATGTTACCTTGTTCCCATCATCATTCTTGATTTCCCAAATTGTATTTTGATTTATGCGATATGATGCATATCTGTGAAAAAAGTGAGTGTTATTAAGCTTCGATCCAAAGTGCTTTGCTTTTTAGTCTCATTGTCTCTTCTTCTTTCTTTAAAATATAATCATTTTTACTAGTAAGATCCATAATTTTTTCTTTATCTTCCATAGAGAAAGAACCTATCAAGTTTTCTAGAATAAGGTCAGTAATTTTACTCTCTATAAGTTGCAAAGAGTTTTTTTCTTCCACAGATTTGGTTTTTAACCAAGATGTAACCTTTTTTTAAGGATATTCAATTTAAAAACTAGGAGGTCCATCACATTCAGGTTATCTAGAAAGGGAACCAATAACCATAAATCTCTAATCATTTGACAAAAATACTCATTTTTTAACCATGCATGATTAAACTTAAAGGAAAGTTTGAGTCGGATGGTTCTTCTTCAAATTGGAGAGATATAGGAAAATGATCTGAAAAAATTGTATGTAAGACCTTAGATCGATATCTCGAACAATAATCCACCATGGATTCCCCCATGAGGAAACGTTCAAGTCTTTTACTCGGTCCTTCACCTTCCTGCTTACTATTTTTCCAAGTAGGAGATAATTTTGCAAGAATGATATCCACTAACCGATGTTTCTTAAAAATATCTAAGATATCATCTGACAAAGGATCTAGAGGAGAAGTCGTGCCCCAATTATCATATGGGTGTAAGGTAAAGTTTAATTCCCTAGCTGTAACCAAAATTTCTAAGCTTAATAAACTTCTATCATCAACCTTATCCCAAAAAAGCCTTTCATCCTTGTAAGGAGCATAGATATCCAGAAAATGCAAATTCTTCTCAATCCCCTGAACTTTACCTTCCAACAGAATCCCAACACAAGTCTTGTAGGGTTTAAATTTTCACATTCTCGAGGTCCACGGCGTCACCAAAGCACCAGACAAACCATCTGCATCAACTGCACATACTTCCCAGTATTTTAAAATTCTTAGAATTACTTCACAAGCCTTAGAACCCAAATTCATAGTTTCTTGGAAAAAATAGATGCATGCTTTGTTATTTTTAATAAATACTTTGAGGGGTCGAAATTTGGGACCACCCCCTAATCCCTTAACATTACCAGACAAGCACATCATTCTAAAACATCCAACAAGGGCCTCTGCACTCTAAGTGCCCCATATTTTTCAATAGAAATTATGTCTCCTTAGTCTGTTAAATGGGTTCTATCAGATACCAGAATGCATACTGCTTCCTGTAGGAGATATCTATCTTCTTTATCCAAAAGTTTGTCTCTTGATTCCTTCTTCCTATTTTTCTTTCTAATAGTCACATTTTGGCATTTGATTGAACTAATAGGCATCATTTCTGAAGACTCACTAGGTCTATTAGCATAAATGGTAAGAGGGATTTTATTTTTTTCTCCTAACAACGAGAAATCCTATGATACCTCCTTACCATTAACACACAAACCCTTCAAAAGGACTAAATTCTCTGGTTCCTCTATAATAGAAATATCAGGGTTGGAAATAAGGGTATCCTGCCATCTTAAAAATGAGGGTTCACTAGACGTGTTACAAAAAAAAATCAGAAGATTCCACATAGAAATCCTTCCCATTCCCAATATCATAAAAATAAGAGCCATTAATTTTATCCTTTAAAATAGGGCCCCCTTCCAAATTTTCCTTTAAAGACTAAATAACAGGCAAATAACTAATTCTACGTGAGTAATCCCTTTCAACCGAATTTATGTAAAATAATTGTTTAGAAGAAAGGTCTTCGTAAGGAATAGGGGAGTTTTATAGAGGTATACCTTCTAATAAAACATCTTCTTCATTCAACTTTATACCCCGAGCCCATTCAAAAGAATGTTCAGAAAAATTGTTTGCCTCCTGAAGTTGATTGCGAACAAAATTCCTCATCAAAAGTGGGAATTCTCCCTTTAAGTGCCCCGTATTTAGATAGGTTAGGCATCTAAAAGGTAAACCTCTATAATCAAGTTGCTTCTCAAATAACCCCCCCCCCCCCAGTTGAAGTTTACGGACTCTGGAATCCCTTACATCATATCAAACTCCACCAATACTTGATCCATTCTTTTATCACTCAACCTCGGTGCATATTTATCAACAACAATATACTTTCCCAAGTGATTAGCCATCCTTATCAATATCTTTTCTAACCAGAACTGTATCGGTAGACCCAACAAGAGTAACCACAAATGTCTCTTAAAAACCTTTTGTGTCAAAGGGTTAAAATCCACAGTCCAGTTCCATAACACTAAAGATCCATCTCTAATCACCCAATATTCTTTCAAAATGTTCTAAGAATGTTCTTTAGACAGAAAAATAAAACAAAACCATCCACAAGGTCACCAAAGGACTCGTGGACTGTAATCTAACAAAGGTTTCCATTTATCACTTACCCAATTAATCATATCCAGCCGATTCATCTTTATATACTCCAATCTACCTACAAGTTCCCTCTTAGCCTGTTAGTTTTTTACCTAGGGAAGTGTTCTCCTAGTGACTTTTGCCTTAGTCACTTAGAGAGGGGACATAAAGTGACCCTTGCATTAAATGACTTAAGTAAGCATTTAATTTGACTTTAGAGCATTAAAGTCACTTTTTGATAAATTTAAGTGGGTGAGTGAAATTAATATTTTAGAAATAAAATATGAGCATTTAATNGCTCAAAAGAGAAGCTTCATTTTTTGAGATAGAAAGGAAAAATTTGCATCACACAAATCGAGGAGAGGATAGCAGCAAAGGGGGCATGGAAATCGAGGAGAGGACAACAACATTTATCGCTGGTCTGTATAGTCTGTATGGTACGATTTTCAAAGCAACGGGCATGTTTTTCGAGGCAGATTTTTGGGCAAAATTTTCGAGAATTTTTTTTTCCTGGGAATGGATTTCGAGCTTCGTACAGTCAGTCCTTACATTCAGTCCGTATAGTCCATACATTGGCATGAAAATCGAGGCATAAAACAGAGAAGAAAAAAAAATCTGAGTTTGATTTTTTTATGTTTCGCACAAAAAATGAGGCAAAAATTTTCTCTTCCGAGTGGAGATAAATTGGTCTGAAAATTTCTGATTTTTGCTGTAAATTTCCCTATAATAAAATCTCTCTCACTAACTAGTTTTCCCCTAGTGGGTTTTTCCAGGGCCATTGGCCAAAAATACTAGTGTTTTGTGTTTTGAAAGGCGTGATGATATTTTGTGTTTTGTGTGTTGAAAGGCGTGATGATATTTTATTTACTGTCGCTGAAAAAAGATTAGTTACAGCAGTGTTTTAAGTCTGAAATTTTTTGTTTATTTCCAGCACTTTATTTTTCTGAGAATGTCATAAATAGAGATATATTTTTTTACTTAAAACTGGTGGCTGAAAACTTGTGAAAAATCTACATGGTATCAGAACGGGTTGTGGCAGAAAATTAAATTTCACCAGTGAAACCGTCATTTCTAGAATTCAGAAAAACCTTTGTGACAGTAGTACATTTTGTTGAAACTTGTGCTTTGAGAAAAATGACTTCCATGGGGTTGAGAACTGAGTATAGGTTGGATGGGGCAGCGAACTTTGTCTCATGGAAAGCTTGGATTTTACTTGTGCTGAAGGAGAATGAGTTGTGGGAGGAGGTATTTAGAAACACTACAGCAAATCCCGTTACTATTCCCACTTCTACTGATGCAGCATTACTTGTAGCCTTTAATAAGAAGGATATGAAATCCATGATAATAATCTTAGATGCTGTTAACGATCATGTTATTCCTCACATTTCAGTGAAATATCATGCACATGAGATGTGGTCTGCTTTGAGCGGCTTGTTTGAGAGTACTAATGAGAACATGAAGATGGTGCTTAGGGAGAAGCTAAAAAACATCAAGATGGTCAAAGGAAAGGTGTGTATGGACTATCTTACTAGGATCTCTCAGGTGAGAGATGAGCTTGCAGCTGTGGGGGTGGTGGTTACTGGTCCTGAGTTAGTGTGGACAACCCTGAATGGGGTGACTGCACCTTGGACTGTGTTTATTCAGGGGTTGGTGGCCAGAGAGAACTTACCATCTTGGGACAGGGTCTATGATGACTTTGTTCAGGAGGATACTCATAGGGGTTTCTTACATTGCAGTGGTTCTACTAGTAGGGGAGATGAGGAGGATGTGGCATTGACAACAAAAGGGAAGAATAAGAGCAAGAAGGGTCCCAAGAAAGGTGGGGCCAAGAAGCAGCAGGATGGGCAGAAGAAGGATATGAGCACTATGAATTGATTTGCATGTCACAAGATGGGACACTACGCTACTACGTGTCCGAACAAGAAGAAGAAGAAGCAGCAAAAAACCGTTTCAGCTGAGATCGATGATTTTACAGCTAGGTTTCAGAGTGATTTTTCACTGTGCACTAGGCATATTGAGAGAGAGAGAGAATCCATTCTCACTAGTGCGGTTAATGATAGACAGAGGGAGTTTTTCTGTGTGACAGACCATTCTTATAGTGCATCTACTTCCAACACTTGGTACATATATAGCGGAGCCTTGAGCCACATGACAGGTGCTCATGAGATGTTCTCTGAGCTTTCACAGGAAGAGACAGATGTGGAGGTTGTGTTGGGAGATGACTCAGTAGTCAGTGCAGTTGGACGTGGGACCATTACATTTCAGAGGGAACCCATGAGTCCCATGGTATTGTGGGATGTATTGTATGTACCTGGGCTGAAGAAGAGCCTAGTGTCAGTTTCCATGATCGAGGATCAGGGTCTTGGGGTGTCTTTCATTGATGGACACGTGCATATGTGTCCCAAGACTGCAGGAACATGTGCTTTAGTTTCCATTGGAGAAAGATGTGGGAAACTATATAGGCTCTTATTTCAATTGTAGCATGCTTTAGCACATAGCAACAGCAGTGAGTTGTGTGAGATTTGGCATAGGAGGATGGTTCACTTGCATCATCCAGCCTTGGGGTTGTTGAGGCACATGGTGACAGGTTTACCAGAGTTCAACACAGGGCAAAGCGATGTGTGCAAGGGGTGTGCTTTGGGAAAGTACACCAAGACTACTTTTTCGAGCAGTGATAGCAGGTCAGCTGGTACTCTTGACTTGATACATTTAGACTTATGCAGACCTATGTCTTCTATGTCCTTGAGAGGATACGAGTATTATGTGACATTCATTGATGACCATTCTAGGAAGACCTGGATATACTTTCTGAAGAGCAAGAAGTTTGTGGAAGTCTTGCATAGGTTCCAAGAGTTCAAAGCTCTTGTGGAGAACCAAAGAGGGAGGAATATCTGAGTCTTGAGATCAGATAACGGGGGTGAGTATACCTCCAAGGATGTTGATGGATTTTGTAGACAGAAGGGGATCAGGAGATAGTTGAAAATTCTGTATAATCCAGAGCAGAATGGATTAGCAGAGAGGAATAACAGGTCCATTGTTGGAGCAGCCCGAGCTATGTTACATGACCAATCACTTCCTTTCTTTCTTTGGGCTGAGGCTTGTAGCACCGTTGTATATCTTTAGAACAGGAGTCCCCATTGGGCAGTGGGGAACATGACACATGAGGAGTGTTTTTTAGGAAAGAAGCCTGAAGTTGGCCATTTTCGTATATTTGGTAGTCTAACATAGTCTCATGTCCCTTTAGAGAAAAGGACAAAGTTAGAGCCCACTACAGAGAAGGGCATATTTGTGGGTTATGATGAGACTGCGAAGGCCTTCCGTATTTACCTTCCCTCTTAGAGGAAAGTGACGGTGAGAAGGGATGTGAAGTTTGAGGAGGAGTGAGCCTTCAGGAGGTCGAGAGAGTTAGAGGAGGGAGAGCAGCAAGTCTCTGCACCTCAGTTTGTGGCACAGGTTCCATCTATGCAGTAGTCAGGATCACAGGTTTTCTGGGTTACAAGACCACAGAGTGTTGGCACAGGTTAACTAGGTTCAGTAGCTAGGCCAGCAGGGTCTTCAGGGACATGTGATGGGTCTACTATTACAGGTACACCTTATAAGGGATTGGGATCAGGATTACAGGGTACACCTGGTGTTGGCACACCAGCTTTAGGTTCACAGTTAACTGGGGCTTCTAGCTCTAGTAGCTCTTTAGATGAGGACATGCCAATGTGGGAAGAATGTTCAGGGAAGAAGAAGCCTAAGTGGCTTTGGTAGACCTTGAAGGATTCCTTAAAGGCTGGGACACCCAGTGATAAGGTGAGAGCCATCAAGATGCCTAATAGATTGGGCATGGTGTTGGTGGCTTGTACATGAGATTCTGAGCCTTCTACTTTTGAGGAGGCCTCCCATCATTTAGTATGGAGAGACGCCATAATGGATGAGTACATTCCATCATGAAGAATGATGTATGGGAGATTGTTCTGAGACCGGAGGGGAAGTCAGTGGAGACTTCTTGTTGGATTTACAAGCTGAAGCATGTGGTAGATGGGAGTGTGGAGAAGTACAAAGCCATGTTTTTAGCATGTTGGTTTGCACAGGTTGAGGGCATTGATTATGATGATACTTTTGCATCGGTTGCTCGATATACTTCTATCAGGAGCTTGATCTCCATTGTAGCAGAAATGGGTTGGAAGATCCATTAGATGGATGTCAAGACCACATTTCTCAATGGGATCATATAGGAGGAGATTTACATTGAGCAGCCCTGAGGCTGCTCAATGTAAATCTCCTCTTATATGATCCCATTGAGAAATGTGGTCTTGACATCCATCTAATGGATCTTCCAACCCATTTCTGTTACAATGGAGATAAAGCTCCTGATTGAAGAAGGCCTTTTACGAGCTGAAGCAAGATCCAAGAGCTTGGTACTCTAGGATTGATTCTTACTTACTGAGTATGGGGTTTCAGAAGAGTGAAGCAGATCTGAATCTCTACTTCATCAAGGTTGGAGATGATCCGCTTGTTCTTCTGCTATATGTTGATGACTTGTTTATCATAGGGAGAGAGAGACCCATTGTAGCTCACAAGAAGGATCTTGCAGCAGAGTACGAGATGATTGATATTGGGTTGATGCATTATTTTTTGGGATTGGAGGTTTGGCAGGAGCCTGGACATATTTTCCTGGGGCAGGGAAAGTATGCGGTTGATATTTTGAGGAGATTCAGGATGGAGGATTGCAGGCCTATGTCGACACTTATGATCACCAACTGGAAGAAGCTTCATGCTTCTGAGGGAGAGTTGGTGGACCCTACTTTATATCATCAGCTTATAGGGTCATTGATGTATCTGGTTAACACTCAACTAGACTTTTGTTTTGCAGTGAACACTCTTAGCCAGTTCATGGTTGAGCCTAGGAGTGTGCATTGGGTCGCTGCAAAACATGTGTTACGCTATCTTTTAGGGATAATGGATTTTGGTTTGAACTACATGAGGTCATAGGGGATCATGTTGGTTGGCTATACAGATTTAGATTGGGAAGGTAGTGTGGCAGACCGGAAGAACACTTCCAGATGTTGTTTCAGTTTGGGCTTGGCAGCAGTGTCGTGGTTCAGTCGGAAGTAGAAGTAAATTTCATTGAGTACTGCAGAGGATGAGTACATGGCAGCTTGTTTGGACAACTGCGAGGCCTTGTGGTTTCGCAAGTTGTCGGTGAATTTATTTGGTCAGTGGCTTAGGCCTACGATGATTTACTGTGACAATCAGATTTGCATCCAGCTCTCTGAGAATCCAATATTTCATGACCAGTCAAAGCACATAGAGATCATATATCATTTCATTCGAGACTACATTCAGAGAGGATCAGTCACGCTTTAGTACATTTCCACTGATGAGCATGTAGCAAACATACTGACGAAGCCTTTGGGGAGGGGCAAGTTTGTCTTCTTCAGAGACAAGTTGGGAGTGGTGCAGAACACCTTCCTCGGTAAGAGGGAGTGTTAGTTTTGTACCTAGGGAAGTGTTCCCCTAGTGACTTTTGCCTTAGTCACTTAGACAGGGAACATAAAGTGACCCTTGCATTAAATGACTTAAGTAAAAGCATTTAATTTGACTTTAGAGCATTAAGATCACTTTTTGATAAATTTAAGTGGGTGAGTGAAATTAATATTTTAGAAATAAAATATGAGCATTTAATTTCATCCCTTAATCTAATCTAATCTCCATCGTTAGATTAGACTCACCCTAGGGTTTTCTCAAAAAGGCATGGGAAAGGCATTTTGCCTCACTTTTGCAGATTGAAATGAGAAGAGAAGTCTCCTTTTCTAAGATAGAAAGGAAAAATTTGCAGCATGCAAATCGAGGAGAGGACAGCAGCAAAGAGGGCACAAAAATTGAGGAGATTACAGCATCATTTATTGCTGGTCCTTATAGTCCATACGATACAATTTTCAAAGCAACGAGCATGTTTTTCGAGGCATATTTATGGGCATGATTTTCAAGAATTTTTTTCCCTGGGCACATATTTCGAGGTCTATACAGTCAGTCCGTACATTCCATGTGATATGTCTATACAGTCCGTACAACGCACGAAAATCTAGGCAAAAAATAGAGAAGAAAAAAATATGAGTTTGATTTTTTTTTCTGTTTGGTGCGGAAAACGAGGCAGAAATTTTCTCTTCTGGGTTGAGATAAGTTGGTATGAAAATTTCTGAGTTTTTCTGTAAATTTCCCTATAATAAAATCTCTCTCTCTCTGACTAGTTTTCCCCTAGTGGGTTTTTCCAAGGCCATTGGCAAAAAATACTAGTGTTCTGTGTGTTGAATGGCGTGCTAATATTTTATTTACTGTCACTAAAAAAGATTAGTTACAGCAGTGTTTTAATTCTAAAACAAATTGTTTATTTCCAACACTTTATTTTTCTGTGAATGTCATAAACAGAGATATAATTTTTTACTTAAAACCGGTGGCTGAAAACCTATGAAAAATCTACATAGCCTAGCCTTCAACTTTCTTCAATGTAATATCACTACCAACCGAGAAGTTTTCAACATATTTCTTGACTTTGACAGCTTTCAATTTCCTCCAGAATCTATCTTATTCATCTGTGTAGGGTTTTTTGATAAAACCCTCTTCTCACCTATCCTTCTTTCGTTTACCATCTACTACAATAATCTGACCCCAAACCTTCCCATTCTTACCCTATGAACTCTTAATATTTGGGTATGGTGTTGTTTCAGGATCATTTAGGTGATCATTCTGTTTACAAACTTTTTGAGAAGAAACCTTGTAATAATCACCTCGAGGATAAAAACATTTCTAACCGTTTCCCTTCTTCGATTCACAGAATGTTACAAGTAAATCAATGGCAACAGGGTTTGTGAACGAAGCACTCTTCTTTTCTAGAACCCCCAACTCTGGAATGAGCGTATTGTGTAAAGAGGTTTCTAGACAATACATAGACTTGACTCTCCTCTTGACATTCGATTTAGCTATCACTTCATATCTAGGGTCACATGCAAAAGGGTCTTTCTGTATCGAACACTTGTGTTGAAATTACTCAAATAACTGAGAGGGGGGGTGAATCTATTATTTCCAAAATTTAAACCCTTATTACTGATTACAGACTTATAGTTATGATAATGCAACAAGTATAACAGAGGAGATGAATATTATCAATTACGCATGCATGATAGAGACAGACAAACATTCATTTTTATTTGAGCACCTACTCAAAAGAGGTTGCAACCTTTGTTTTACAAAATCCTTCTTGTAGAGAGCACCAACCCTCATTTTTTTCTAGCACCCACTAAAATAACATTCTCCAGCAACAATTGAGTAAAAGCATCAACTTCCACTTGTACAAGCTTCAACTTATATAGAGAAGAAGATATGTTTTTCCTATCACCACCCTACCACCCTTATTTCTTAGATCTAAAACATGTAAAGTACAATATTTAGAAAAACAGATATAATAGTTCAAACCAACTCTGTACATATATGCTCCTGAATTGCTTATGCATCTTGGTTCCCCTCATCATATCTATTCTGGATATTCTTGAAAGAGCTCAAAGTCCTCTATCATTCTGCAATATCCACTTCAACGATGATCCAAGCACGAGTTCTCTGTCTGCAGAGAGCACACTCCTTCATTCATCACGCACATCCTTTTATAAATGTCAATTTGTAAACCCTTTACCTGTTCGTATACCTGACGGTCCATTTCCATATCTGATCAAAACTGTTTGATGCCTTAAGAATGATAAGGAGTCCAATCGCTGAGCAATTATGAGTTTCTGCAACTCATTTTCCCGCCATTTGGCTTCTTCCACACTTGTCATTTTCTGCAACAAATCAGAGTTTCCGCACTTCTAATTCCGCACCGTTGATTTCGTGCGGCCTATGTACTAATCGTTGATTTGAATTCAAACTAACTGCTTCCGCCCATCCTTTCTACATAATCAATCTGCATCGTCAATTTATTGTGCAACATTTCCTGACCACAGATATGATATCTGGTGCGAGATGCGGACCTCGGGTTTTCAAAATTTGTTTGAACAAATTCTATAATTTCTAACTTTTGACTTCCGCTTTTCGACTTCCACACTTCTGGACTTCTGACTTTCGACCTCCGCACTTTTGCTTTCTACTTTCCTCTGCTTTCCAATTTCCGACTTCAGAAATCGAAAATATAACTTTTCTTATTCTCAAACATTTGGATTTCCTCTTTCCAACTTTCGCTTTCCGCTTTTCGACTTCGGAAATCAGAAATCTAACTTTTCTTATTCTTGAACTTCTGACTTCTGTTTTTTTGCTTCCTCTTGCAAAACTCCTTTCGCACTGTCGATTTCTTGTGCGGGTTCATTCTTGACCGTCAGATCTGTCCATTACAATAATTTCAGATTAGCTTCGGACCGTTGATCTCTTCGCACATGCCATGGATTCTTCTGAGTACTCTGCTCATCTGGCTCATATTTGGAACTATGTTGCCATCAATGACAACCATATAACACTCTTATCTGTTTTCCATATAACCACAAATCTTCCAACAGTCTCCCCCTGACCGCAAAACCTCCAACAATCTACCCCTTTGGCATTGATGGAAATATTCACCTTCTGGATGAATGGTGTATTAGTAATCATCAATATGTTTATCATCTATAACAAACAACTTCTCCCCCTTTGACATCAATGTCAAGGAAGACTCTATAGCACAAATCCCCTATCAAGGTAGACAAATTATTTGGAATAGGATATGATACCTAGTTTTCGGCGTATGTACTCAAATTGTGTCATTGGTAAATTTTTAGTGAATATATCAGCAGTCTGTTCTGAAGAAGAGATAAAATCCAATTGAACTACTTTGTTTGTAACCTACTCCCTTAACAAGTGATACTTATTCAGTATGTGCTTGGTATTGGAATGAAGGACTGGATTTTTGGACATACTAATGGCACTGGTATTATCACAATGGAGAGGAATGGGGTCAACCTATTTTACCTCCAGGTCTTCCAGTGTCTGAATCATCTAGATAATTTATGTATAGAAGGTGGTAGCAACAATGTAATTAGCTTCTGTAGTGGATAAGAATATTGAGCCTCGCTTCTTACTCATCCATGCAACTAAAGAATCACCCAAGAATAATGCACCTCAACTTGTGCTCTTCCTTTCATCCAAACAGTTTGCCCAATCAGCATCTGAATATGCAGTTAACTGAAGATTTTGATTCTTGGGATACCAGAGACCATAAGTCATTGTGCTCTTCAAATATTTGAATATCCTTTTCACAACCACTAAATGAATTTGCTTAGGAGCAGACTGAAATATTCCTACCATTCCCATAGATTGCATGATATCAGGATGAGATGTTGTGATGTATAAGAGACTTCCTATCATTGACCGATATGTTCTCTAATCAACATCTGGTGAGGGATCATCCTTGCTAAGTTTAAACCCAATAACCATAGGTGTACAAACAGGTGATGAGTCTTCCATTTGAAATTTCTTCAACATCTCCTTCAAATACTTCTCTTGGGAGAGAAATAAGCCTTCGAGACTCTGGATAATACGAATACCAAGAAGGTATGACAGTTCTCTTATCATTGACATCTCAAACTTAGATTGCATGGCATTAGCAAACCACTGCACATAAGAATCATTAGTGCATCCAAATATAATGTCATCCACATACACCAAAATTGTTAATAGATTATCACCTTCATATTTGATATACAAGTTACTGTCAACAGTACCTTTCTTAAAACCTTTGTCTTATAGATATTTGTCCAGACTATGATACCAGGCTTTGGGTGCTTGTTTCAATCCATATAGACCCTTCTTTGATTTGCAGACAATGTCAGAATTATCTGTTAGCTGGAATCCTTCAGGTTGCTCTATGTAGACTTCTTCTTCCAGATCCCCATTGAGAAATGTTGACTTAACATCCATATGATATACTTTGAATTTCTTATGAGTGGCATAGGAAAGAAACATTCTGATGGCTTCCAATCGTGCTACTGGAGCAAAAGTTTCATCAAAGTATTGTCCCTCAACTTGGGCATACCCTTTGCAAACTAATCGAGCTTTATTCCTTACAATTTGTCCTTGCTCGTTCATCTTGTTTTTAAACACCCACTTGGAGCCTATTACATTTTTATCTACAAATCTAGGAACCAACTCCAAAGTGTTATTTCTATCAATATGATCAAGCTCTTCATTGATGGCTTTAACCCAATCTTGATCCTCACTAGCCTCTTCAAAATTCTTAGGTTCCATCATAGATAGGAAAGCAATATGAGATTGTTCTGAAGCTTTGATCAACTTTCTTCTTGTCTATACTCCTTTATTCTTGTCTCCAATTATCTTACTTTCGGGATGATTCTTCTGAACTATTCTGGAAGGTGCTTTTGTTTCTGTCTACTACCTTGAATCTTCCCAAGTGTTTGCATGTTCATCATCTGACTCTGTATCTTCTTGTTCTGATTCTTGGACCTGTTTTTATTTAACTTCAACTATATCTTCTGTATCTATTTCAACCCTGCTTATTTGAATGTCTTTCATAGGGATTCCTTCATCAATATTGATGTCAATACAATCAACCAATCTATGTATCCTCTTATTATAACAAGTATACCCTTTACTGTTTGCAGCATATCCTAAGAGGATACCTTCATCATCCCTGTCATCATATTTCCCAAGATGTTCATCATTTTTTTTTATATAACAATTACTTCCAAAGACTTTAAAGTGTTTTATAGAAGCAGGTCTTCCAAACCATAGTTCATAAGGAGTCTTATCATTGTTTGGCCTTAGGTGAGCTTTATTAAGAATATGAATAGGTGTGTGAATTTCCTCTACCCAATATGTGTAAATTTTCCTTTAATATTCAACTAGGGCTAAAGAGTGCATGCAAAATATCAAGTGATAACCACACATGAATATCTTTTACAGTATGCAGCAGAATATAAAACTGAGAAATAAATCACAACATCACATCACGATATTGACACTATTATTTTGGGTGGAAACCCCCGGAAAAACCGAAGATGGAAAAACCGGTGCAGCAGTCAAATATAGATTTTATTATGAGAAAATATGGAACTTTTACAATCACTGCAAATTCAACCAAACCCAGAGAATGCAATACCTAGGAGAATCACTAGGAAAATCCCAGCTAAACCTCAACACCCTCCTGTGTGAGTGTACGGCCCAGCTGTACGAAGCTCGATGATCATGTTTCTCGCTCCTCCATCTTCTCATCAAAATCCTCTATCTAACTTTATCTCCCTATCTGTATCCTGTCTCTTTTGGAATACAAGTGTGTTTATTCTCTCCACCAATTGATCTCTCTTTTATAACTTTAGGTAAATTGAAAACCCTAATCTCACTTTCACTTTAACTAGTGGTAAAGAAAAAACCCTAATTTCACTTTCACTTTAACTAGTGGTTCACTAAAGTTAATTTAGATCACTTTAATTTATTTTCCAAAGTAAACTTAGGAAAAGTAAATTAAATACAACTAGTTTCCTATTTTAAGTCTTCTGCATGCAAGAACACATACATGCAGGAAGACCTTCCTTGTTTCTACTAGTTTAACACTCCCTCTCAATGAGGAAGGGATTCGGTAGCGACCCCAACTTATCCATGAACTTCAAAAAACTCTATCTACAAAGTGTCTTGGTGAAAATATTAGACACCTTCTCATCTGTCTGTATGTACTCCAACCGAATGGTTCCCCTCTAAACACAATCTCTCAAGAAGTGGTATCTGATGTCTATGTGTTTGCTCCAGTCATGGAACACTAGATTCTCAGATAGCTTGATGCCACTTTGATTGTCATAGTGAACTATTGTAGCCTCTAACTCACATTCGAACAACCCTACAAGTAACTTTCTTAGCCACATGCCCTCACAAGCAGCCATGCTAGCTGCCATGTACTCAACCTCTACTAAGCTCAATGCAACTGAATTTTGCTTCCTGCTGAACCAAGAGAAAACCCCTGATCCAATGATAAAATAGAAACCTAAAGTACTATTCCAATCCTCTACACATCCTACCCAGTCATCATCTATGAAACCTGCTAATTGTACACTCCCCCTGCGCTCATAAACCAATCCATACTCCACTGTACCTCTGATGTAGCGAAGTATGTGCTTCATAGCTGTCCAATGCACTCTCCGAGGGTCCACTATGAACTGACTCAAAGAGTTGACTGCAAATCTAATGTTCGGTCGAGTTTTGACTAGATACATAAGCGATCTGATAAGCTAGCGATACAAGGTAGGATCAAATCCATCTGATCTTGATGCATCAATATTCCTCCAGTTGGAAACTAGAGGTATGGCCATAGACTTGCAGTCCTCCATCCTCAATCTCTTCAAGATCTCTACTGCATACTTCCCCTATCCGATGAAGAAGCATCCATCTCTTTTCCAAACCTCCAAGCCCAAAAAGTAATGCATCAGCCCAAGGTCTTTCATCTCAAACTCTACAGCAAGGTTGGACTTACATTCTCCAATCAGCCTCTCATCTCCCATCAAAAAGAGATCATCCACATATATGACCAGTATGAGAGGCACCTCACCTGTCAAGAAGTATAGGTTTTGGTTATCCTCACTCTACTAAAATTCCATCTCTCGTAGATAGTTGTCAATCCTCGAGTACCATGCTCGAGGTTCCTGCTTGAGCCCGTAAAGAGCTTGATGCAGTCTGCATACATGTGTCTCCCTATTCTCAACATCAAACCCCTCTGGCTGCTTAATATACACCTCTGCTTCTATCACTCCATTGAGGAAGGCAGTCTTGACTTCCATCTGATAAACACGCCAACCCATCTCAGCTGCTAGTGAGATAATGGTCCGAATGGAAGAATACCTGGAAACAGGTGCGAAGGTCTTCTCATAATCAATACCCTTTTTTTGTGATAACCACTTTTCCATGAAGCGCACCTTGCACTTCTACATGCTTCTGTCTGCTGCATGCTTCACCTTGTAGATCCATCTAGATCCCACCACCTTTTTCCCTTGTGGCCTTGCCACAACCTCCCATACTTGGTTTTTCATAATGGAGTCATACTCCTCAACCATAGCTTCCTGCCACACATCATGTTTTCCAGCCTCCCTAAAGTTGGAAGATTCAGATTTAATCAACTCTGCCATCAATGCCATATAACTAAGCCTCTCTGGTGGTACATTCTGTCTAAAAGATGTATGTGGAAGATCTACCTGCCTGGAATACTGCACTGTGGATCTTTACCACTTAGGCCTTGGGATAATGTCAACCTGTTACGGCTGTTGGATATCCGTCTCTTGTTGCAGCTCATCCTTTAATTCAATGACTAAAGGATCCTATCCACCTGACTCCATCTGACCATTAGAGCATGTGCGATGTGTTTGCACCTGTACCTCTACATCTGGCTCCTGCAACTTGACTCCCGAATCCTATGCTGGATGTTGCTCTACTGGTAAGTACAAAGATCTTCACAAGGACCTGTCCTCATCAAACTGGACATCCCTGCTCACAATTATCCTCCTACGAGAAGGAATGTAAACTCTACATGGCTTTGAAATCTCGCTGAAACCAACAAGTAACCCCTTCTCTCCAGAAGGGTCCAGCTTCTTCCTATTGTCAGCATGAACCTTACAATAGTAGAAAATGTTGAATATGCGAATGTGACTCACATCTAGCCTAGTTCCTGTGAAGACCTCCTCTGGTGTCTTCCTCCCCAAGGCTGTGTGGGGACGCTTGTTCTGAATGTATACTGCAGTCCTGTATGCATCATCCTAGAGGAATAGTGGTAATCCTTGATCAAATAGCATGGCCTTGGCTGCTCCAACCATAGTCCTATTCTTTCGCTCTGCAAATCCATTCTGCTATGGGGTATGGGGCACAGTGTGCTCCTTCTTGATCCCTTCAACTGAACAATACTCCATGAACTCATTAGAAGTGTACTCACCCCCATTTTCTATCCTCAACACTTGAATCTTCTTTCCTATTTGGTTCTCCACAAGAGTCTTGAACTCTCAGAACCTCTCAAAGACCTCTGACTTGGCCTTTAGGAAATAGATCCAGGTTTTCCTGGAATAGTCATCAATGAAGGTTACGTAGTAACTGTAACCATTGAATGAATGGACACTCATAGGTCCACATACATCCGAATGCACCAATTCCAATGGCTCCTTAGACTTGTGCTCACTATATGGGAAAGGCTTCCTGATGTTCTTCCCCAAAGCAAAACCCTTGCAGTGGTTATGCTTTTCCTCCTGTACCTAAGGAACTCCAATGACTGCCTGACTCAAATGATTTAGTGCTCCATGGTGTAAGTGTGCCATCCTCCTATGCAGGGATAATTTTAGGGGCGAAATTTAGCCCATGGGCTATTTTTAGGGGTTTTTCTCCCAAAAAAAATTCGCCATTTTGCATTTTTTGAAGCCCTGTTTCGCCCAATTTTGATGGAGTAAACTTTTTTCACCCTAAAAATCGCCAAATTATTATATAAATGATATAAATCCTTGGAAATTAAAATATTTTTTGAAAAATATCGCCAAACATTTTATAGTTGGCGTTTTAAGAATTGGTAAGATTTGCCAACATTTATACACTTTTAAATAAGTATGGTTCTTTAAAATCATCCCTACTCCTATGCCACAACTCACCCTAACTGCTTCTATTACTGCTGACTGGAGCCTTTGCAGGCTTAAAGTGTAATCTGTACACTTTCCCACTCCTCCTTCCAATCACCCTATCCAAGCTCCTATCTAACCCCTTGGTCCTAATATACACTCTATGGTCATGGAACTTCACCTGATATCCCTTGTCCTCCAAAGTGGAGACTGATAAAAAGTTCTTGGTCAGTCCTGGAGCATATAACACATCAGCAAAATTGAGGGGTTTTCTAGACTCCCTCTTAAATGAAACAGTGCCAACTCCCTATGCCTGATACCGCACATCATCACACAGCTCAACGTGGATCCCTGTTCCACCCTCCTGCAAGTCTTTAAAGAATCTCTTCTGTCCAGTCATGTGACTAGATGTTCCATTGTCAATGTACCATATGCTGCTCCCTATGGTGCTTGCAATGCAAGATATCAAACAGAACTGCTCATCGAATTTCCTGCTGAACTCATCCACCTCTGCAGATCCAACCATCTGAGTGTTACTCTTCTTCTTCCTATCTGGTAACTGGGAGGCAAAGTGTCCCTGCTTATGGCAGATAAAACACTTGACCTTTGACATGTCAAGGTTCTTCTTACCTTCCTTCTTCCTCTTTGCCTTCCCATTGCTCTTCCCTGTAAGGGCTAGAGCCTCCTCATCCACAATATGTGGGGCACTGCTAGATGAGCCTGATCCTTGACCCATGCGGGTCTCCTCCTACACAAAGTCATCCCATGATCTCCGCCAATCAGGGAGCTTCTCCCTAGCCACAACACCTTTGACAAAGGTGTCCCATGGCTTAAAGAAGCCATTGAGGGCTATCTGAACAAGCTCCTCATTCACTGTCTTAGAGCCAATAGCTCCAATCTCGTCCCTGATCTATGTGAGCCTCATGAAATAAGGCACCACTCCTTCTCCCTTTACCGTCTTGGTTTTGAGCATCCTATCTTACAACACCGTCTTCCAGTTCTCGTTCTTGCTTTGGTACAGACTCTCCAAAGCCTTCCACATCTCCGTTGTGGTCTTCTTACCAGAAAGGTGAGGGACTATATGGTCCTTCACTCCATCCATGATAATCATCGTGGCTCTGGAATCAATCTTCTTCCAAGCTGCTAAATCTGTCGAATCTGTGGGTGCAACCTTTGTGGAGTCAATGTGCTCCTCTGCATCACTGACTTCCAGGATCCTTGCGATCCTTTCATTCCATGTAGGAAAGTTTTGAGCACCCTAGAGTCTATCCTCAACTCTCAACTGCATGGCCATAGTGAAGTGTACCTATCAAACCCTAGATCTGCAAGTCTAGGTTTGTGTCTTCCTATAGTTCTACCCCTGATCTATCACTGCTACTGCAAATATCTCAGCTTTAGCTCACCAGAGCTCTGATACCATGTAAATTTTCCTTTAATATTCAACTAGGGCTAAACAGTGCATGCAAAATATCAACTGATAACCACACATGAATATATTTTAGAGTATGTAGTGGAATATAAAACTGAGAAATAAATCACAACATCACATCATGATATTGACACTATTATTTTGGGAATGGAAACCCCCAGAAAAACCCAAGATGGGAAAACCGGTGCAGTAGTCAGATATATATTTTATTATGAGAAAATATGGAACTTTTACAATCACTGCAAATTCACCCAAACCTCACAAATGCAGTACCCAACAGAATCACTGGGAAAATCCCAGCTAAACCTCAACACCCTCCTATGTGAGTGTACGACCCAGCTGTACGAAGCTCGATGATCCTGTTGCTTGCTCCTCCGTCTTCTCAGCAAAATCCTCTATCTGACTTTCTATCCATGTCTGTATCCTGTCTCTTTCGGAATACAAGTATGTGTATTCTCTCCACCAATTGATCTCTCTTTTATAACTTTAGGTAAAGTGAAAACCCTAATTTCACTTTCACTTTAACTAGTAAAGCAAAAACCCTAATTTCACTTTCAGTTTAACTAGTGGTTCACTAAAGTTAATTTATATCACTTTAATTTATTTTCCAAAGTAAACTTAGGAAAAGTAAATTAAATACAACCGGTTTCCTATTTTAAGTCTTCTGCATGCAGGAACACCTTCCTTGTTGCTACTAGTTTAATAGTATGTCAAGAAATATTCTTTCCGTTCATCATTGATCTTTCCATCTGTTGTATTGACCTATTCTATCTTTCAACAACTCCTTTTTTCCATGGGGTCCCTGGAATAGTGTATTCTCTCTTAATTCCATTTTTATCACAAAACTCCTTGAAGTATCTTGAACAGAACTATCCTCCTCTATCAGATCTTACTACCTTTAATATTTTTCCTATTTGATTCTTAGTTAGGGCCTTAAAAGTTTTGAACTTTTCAAGTGCCTCAGATCTTTCTTTCAGAAAATCAACCCATGTAAGTCTAGAATAATCATCAATGACCAACATAAAATATCTCTCTCCTCTTATGCCTTCTTTTCTTGATGGTCCACATAGATCCATATGTACAAACTGAAGTGGTTTGTCTGTTGATGTGAAGTTCTTGGATTTGAACTGTGTGCGAGTCACTTTTCCCATTTGACAGAGTTTACAAACATAACCATATGGCTTTGATATTTTTGGAAGATCTCTTACTGCCCCATTGTTCACAAGTTTGATTATATGATCAAAGCTTAAATGTCCAAGTCTCCTATGCGAAAGCCAACTTTCATCATACTTGCTTAGATGACATTCTTCTTGTTCTTCTTTCAAGACATGACATTGTTTTCAGTTCTTATACCTTTTGCAACCATATGTCCTGAGGGTACAGACTTTATCTTGCAATCTTTAGAAGTGAACACAACTTCACATCCTTTGTCACAAACCTGACTGACACTAAGAAGATTATGTTTTAGTCCATCTACAAACAGTATGTATTGGGCTTTCCCTTTGCTATTACTCAACTTGACCATTCCTTTTCTTTTGATCTTCCCTGGAGCATCATTCCCAAAAGTTACATTTCCTTATTTATTTTCACTTAGTGACAAAAATTTACTTTGATCACCACTCATGTTTGGAACATCCACTGTCAATATACCAGGGGCCTTTTTGCTTATGAAAAGAAAGGACTAAGCCACATTTATTATCTTCTTTCTTCTTCCAAACTTTATTACTTCCAGCAGAGTAATTCAATCTTATTTCTATTTTGTAGTCCTTCAGATGATAGTTTGAAGCCTTGTGTCCAAAGTTATGACAAACATAACACTCTGGCTTATTTCTATCATGAGTTATACTATGAGTTGTATGCAGTTCTTGTTTGCTTGGTGATTGTCTTGTTCTATGTTTTAGCCCTTGACTATTCCTTGATTACATGTTTCTAAAATTAAATGCACAGTTTGCAGCTTTGTGACCAAAATTAGAGCAACAATAACAATAACCATAGAAAAAATTTGGTACCTTAATCTTGGAGGTCTTTTCTTTTGTTGGCTATGTTTTTGAACATTCCTTGGTTGATAATTCTGATATGAAATTTTGACTCTTGCACTTGCCTCATTTCCTTTTGTTTGCAAGTAGGTTCGTATTCTGACTGCTTGCTACATGAACCTTCTTCGTAGCCAAGACCTATTTTTACCCAAGGGGATATTTGCTTGCTGAGAATGTTGTTCAATTCCTCTGAAGCCTTGATACTGGACATATTTTGGTGGTACAAAGCTTGAATTTTATTCAACTCTTTCCTAGCTTCCACAACTTCTGCTTCCAAATCTTCACATATCTTTCTCCCTTCTGTTAATTGTTGTCTAGGAATCTCTTCTATCTTCTTTGCTTCTTCCAGTTCCAATTTTAACAGGGCAATGTCTTCACTTGGTTTTTTTCCATTCTTTTCATACTGCACCAGTAACTGTTTTTGTTTTCTTTTCTTTAATCTGAGCCTGAAATTTCCTCCAGAGCATTGATTAGTTCCCCTTCCATGTCAACCCTGGATTCTTCCTCATTCAGGTCACTTTCTATACATTCATTTCTAATATCATCTATGGCCATAAGCATAAAGTTGTTCACTTCATCTTCACTAGATGAATCACTGTCTGTTTCTTCTGAAAAGTCAATATCATTTACACACTGGATTTTCTTTTTGTCTTTAGCCTCTTTACCATATTTATTGAATGAATAACTTTCATCATCATCAGCGGTTTGCCTCTTGTGCTTGAGGGGACATTTGGAGGAAAAATGACCTATTTTACCCCATTTAAAACCTTTAAAGGGAATATGGCCTTTGTATTTACCTGAACCTTTCTTCACCCTCCTTACAAAATTTTCCTCAGCCACATCCATTTTAGAATCAGTATGTTTATCTACTTTAAAAGAAGCTTCTCGAGTGGTGAATTTGTCTTTACCAATCCTCATTTCATAGGCTATCAGAATACCTAGGAGTTGGTCAATGGGAAGAGTTTTTAGATCACTCAATTATTCTATTGCTGAGACCTTGGGATTAAATCTCTCAGGCAGATATCTTAAAATTTTCTTAAATAGGAAGGCTTCATCAAACTTTTCACCAAGACTCTTCATGGAATTCACAGTCTCTTCTATTCTTAGGAAATATTTATTAACTGTCTCATCCTCATTCATTTTTAGCTGTTCAAATTTTAGCCTATATGTTTGTAGTTTGGCATCCTTTACTTTTTCATTTCCTTCATAACTGTTCACAAGCTTATCCCATATTTATTTCACAGAATCAAGATGCATTACTTTAACAAACTCAACCTCTGCAAGACCACTCAAAATAGCGTTCATTGGCTTTGAATTGAAACTAAATTCTAGCTTGTCGTCTCTGGAGGCTAGCACAACTGGCTTTACATAGCCAATCTCTATTACATCCCATACATTAGCTCCTAAGGACATTATATAGGTTCTCATTCTAACCTTCCAAAAGGAAAAGTTTGTTCATCAAACAGAGGAACCTTATTAGATGACATCCCTTCGTAACTTGTAATGTTTAAGCTTTCAAATATACCTTTAGACAAAAGGAACCTGCTCTGATACCAATTGTTCAAATTACTCAAACAACTGAGAGGGGGGGGGGGGTTGAATCAGTTATTTCCAAAGCTTAAACCAGTTTTCAAAATTTAAATCCGTATTATTGATTACATATTTATAGTTATGATAACGCAGTAGGTATAACCGAGGAGATGAATATTATCAATTACACATGCATGATAGAGACAGATAAACATTCATTTTTATTTGAGCACCTACTCAAAAGAGGCTACAACCTCAATTTTACAAAATCATTCTTGTAGAGAGCACCAACCCTCATGTTTTTCTAGCACCTACTAAAATAAATTTCTCCAGCGACAACTGAGTGAAAGCATCAAATTCTACTTATACAAGCTTCAACTTGTACAGAGAAGACAACATGTTTTTCCTAGCACCACCCTACCACCCTTGTTTCTTAGATACAAAACATGTAAAGTACAATATTTAGAAAAACGGATATAACAATTCAAATCAACTCTTTACAGATCTGCTCTTGAATTGATTATGTATATTGGTTCTCCTCATCATCTATGTTCTAGATATTCTTGAAAGAGCTCAGAGTCCTCTGTCATTCTGCAATCTCCACTTCGACGATGATCCAAGCACCAGTTCTCTATATGCAGAGAGCGCACTCCTTCATTCATCATGCACATCCTTTTATAAATGTCAATTTGTAAACCCTTTACCTATTCGTATACCTGATGGTCCATTTCCATAGCTGATCAAAATTGTTCGATGCCTTAAGACTGATAAGGAATCTAATCGTTGAGCAACTATGAATTTCTACAACGCATTTTTCCACCATTTGGCTTCTTCCACACTTGCCATTTTCTGCAACAAATCAAAGTTTCCACACTTCTGATTCTGCACTGTTGATTTCTTGCGAGCTCTCTACCAACCGTTGATCTGAACTCAAACTAACTGCTTCCACCCATCCTTTTCTGCATAATCAATCCACACCATCAATTTATTGTGCAACATTTCCTGACAGTCGATCTGATATCTGATGCGGGATGCAAACCTCGGGTTTTCAACATTTGTTTGAACAAATTCTAGAATTTTCGACTTCTGACTTCCACACTTCTGCTTTCTGCTTTCCACTTTTCAACTTCAGAAATCGAAAATCGAACTTTTCTTATTCTTGAACTTTCGGATTTCCTCTTTTCGGCTTCCGCTTTTTCGACGTCTGCTTTTCGCTTTCCGAATTCGGAAATCAGAAATCTAACTTTTCTTATTCTCGAACTTTCGACTTCCGTTTTTCAACTTCCACTTGCAAAACTCCTTCCGCGTCATCGATTTCTTGTGCAGGTTTACTCTTGAACATCAGATCTATCCATCACAATAATTTCGGATTTGCTTCGGACTATTGATCTCTTCGCACATGCAATGGATTCTTCTGAGAGTCTTCTCATTTGGATCATATTTGGAACTATGTTGCCATCAATGACAACCATATCACACTCTGATATGTTTTCCATATGACCACAAATCTTCCAACAGTCTCCCTTTGATCGCAAAAACCTCCAACAACTTGTCCCAGACCACTAAGAGACTCCTCTTCTCATGCTAGGTGTCTAGAGTCATACTTAAAGGCATATCTTCAATAAATTGTGAAGATAGGGTAGTTTTAAAACCAAGATCAATAAGAAAGGGTTTAAAAACCTGTTTTTTTTTTCTTAGACATAGTTCAAGAACCTTACTTAAAAAAAGAAAAGAACAAACCTATGGAGACAACAATCCGACACAAAACCTAAGGGAAAAAACAAACATTGATTAGCTACAAAAGTACTCAGTGTTCCCAGTTTTTTTAATCTTTGTTGGTATGAGGCCAGAATGGCTTAACTCCAAAAGAAAAACTGGTTAGGATTTTCAGAAACCCATCCTCATCCCGATCCCGCATTTATAATCGTTCAAATAATGTTTAATACACGAATAGTGTATTAAATAAATGTTAACACATAAATTTAAATAATAATAATAAATAACCTCAAAATTTTAAAAATACATAAAAAAAATTTAAAAATAAATATAAATATAAATTCATTTAAAATTAAAAAAAATAACAAACACACAAACATTTTATTAAAAAAAAATGGGATATTTTAGGTTAAACGTGAAAACATCATTTTAAATTTATCGGACATTTATAGGTTAAAAGTTCTTAAATTTTGAAACAAATTGTATATTTTTTAATCAAAGTTTTTCACAAAATTAATCATATTTTATACATACGGAAATTATATAAATATAAAAAAGTTAAAATGAATTATTTTTTAAGTATATTGGACATTCGTGAGGTTAAAAGTGTTTTAAATGTGGAAACGAAATGTAAATTTTTGTATTTTGTTTTTTTATGAAAATTTCATAGATAAGAATAAAATAATTGTGAAATTTATGTTAGTTCATTCGGTTAAGGTGAGAGTTTCGTTTGCAAGGAGACTCGAGTTCAATACCCTTAGCAGTGACTTAGTTGGGAGGAAACACAACAAATCCAACCATGTTAAGGGTTGGTATTGCCTAGGCCAGGTGAGATCCCCGGGTGATTTTGACAGCTTAGATGCCCTTGGGTTGTAGTTTCTTAGCCAATGGTTGAAATACAATGGCCGAGAGTGACAGACATTTCTAACAAACAAACAAAAAAGAAGGGAATCACAGGGAGGCGGGCACAGGAGGATCCTCTTGGATCTTGGAGGAAATGCAATACTAATTTTTGAATGGAGCTTATGGAAAGCCACTAACAATCAAACAGAGCATTATGCTCTCTATCAAGGACTTGAAAATATTGTTTCTCTTGGAATTCAAGCGATTGACCTTATTGGGGGCTCCTTCTTAATCATCTCTCAAGCCATAAAATAAAGGATCTTGAAGGCAAGATAGTGGGAAGGATACAAAAGCGTATCAACATGCTCCTTAACCAAATTCATGATGCTTAGTTTTTTCATGTGTGATGAGAAAATAATAAAGAAGCAGATCATGAACTTGTAAACAATGTGGCTCTCTTGGTAAGAAGGGGCATGATTAGAAATGGGGGCCAACAAATCTCATGTTGGCTCCCCTAAGGTCACATAATTGAAGCTTTATATGGCTCCCCTAAGGTCACATCCCCCAATTTTATGGTTGAGTTTGTATTTAATCTGGCCTCATCTTCAACGAGAATAGTCCAATCTCCAATTAATGCAAATAATCGTCATTTTATGTCATCAATTCAATCATTAATGAAATAGATGTTTTCGCACATGGAGGAGCCTACGGTTAGTCTGGCCATGAGAACGTTTTCTCCTTGATTTATGCTCCTCCTATTCACATTTTTCCATTGCATTTGGAAATTTCAAGTTCATATCCATGGGGGGGGAGTCCAATGTGTGCTGCAATTTGGGGATGGTGCTACAAGTTCCATAGGAGGTTGGCGCCTTCCCCTACACCCTAGGGGAGTGGATTTTCTCTGTGGACTTTGCTAGGCACGTAGAGGATATCCTACATAAGGTAATTCACAAGTCTGGTATTTTGGGGAGGTAATTTGCAAGCCTGGTATTCCAGGGCTTTCTCTTTCTCTAATTTGAAAAGTTTGGGACTATGGAACTCTAGTCGGTTTGTTTTTCCTGTCAACAATGAAGCCTGGGGTGGACCTAGAGGAAAAATTGTAGGATCTTTCAAAGGGAATAAGAGATGTTTAAGTAGATATACGAGACATTCGAAGTAATTGTGTTGGATGAATTCCAAACTGGAGGAATTGCTAAAGGTTTTTTTCCATATCAGAACGCATACATCCTGCTTGGAAACTCACCTGGATGACACTAAAACATTAGAGATTATGGAGTACAAGTTGATATGATTATGGTCACTTTGGACCACCACGAGGACCTCTTGACAACAAAAAAATCCAGGATTACTAATTACTCCTGAAATAGGGAAAATGACGATACCATGGCTCACCAACCCACCCATACAATAGTGAACATTTCAATCCTAGAGGACATGATGAAGATAAAACAGAAGATCATGTTATGGACAGTGGCCACAGCTCTACTTAATTATAGTTTTGTGAGCTATTTTTGTCTATTGTTGATAGGATAGTACATTAATTTTACAGTAGTATAGTTGTAGATAGTTATATGAAAACAACATAAGATTTTGGATGAATGTATATAAGATGGATAGAATCTCCAAAAACTTTATAAGCCCCATTTTGGACTGCTACAATGTAATGTTTTGCCATGATCTTATTCAGATATTTATAATGCCAATATACCCATTCTAGTTTAAAAAAAATGGGAATCACATTATTTAAATGCATAAATCACATTATATAGATATGGTTTTAAAGCACTTAAAGATAATCAATCAAATAAATCCTTCAAAGAAAAAGAAAAAAATCGTGGTAAGTCAAGATTTACGAAAATCCTCAAGCTTGCCTTTCTTCCATTTTTTTTTACTTCAGTCCATTCTCTTGGTGACGGATCTACAACTACAATGTGTAAGTTAGCTACGAAAGGCCCATTATTCACCAAAGGAACATGATCCTTCTCCAAATTAGAACTCTCATGTCCATGTGCTCCCTTCATTCCTCCTGATGAAGTATCCATAGTTACTAGAGACGAGAAATCCAAAGGTTGTGCACTTTTTGTTGTATGTTTTATATCATCATTTTTTATTATTATGGATTCTTCTTTATTGAATTTCACAACCTCGATAGAGATCAAATATTGCTTACTCTCCTCCTTCATCCTTTGAGGAAAGAAGATCATTTGGTTTCCTACTTTTATGTTTGAAAAGTTGTCCTTTTTTCTTTTTAGATGGGATTCTTGCTTTTGAACAAGTTTCTTGAAGGTGACTGGTTTGATGACAATATCGAAAGGTATAAAAGTCATATTTTCATAATCCAAAATCTGTACAAATTTGTAGTTTTCGCGTTTCAACAGCATTTTCTCTAGGACTCACCATACTTAAAAAATCTACTCAAAGTATTGCCAATACCTTATAGCACTGAATAGTGCCAAAAGGGAAGTCAATATTTGGGAGCTACATTCAAACCAACATTTTGGTTACCACCATAGTGCTGCAATAAAACTTTGGAGACCATAGAGTAGTAAAGAGCCACATTCTTCCATAGAAACAAGGTCCCTCGTCAAATACTTTCTTGCAAGGAATATAAATGTATTACAAAGAAACCTGTTATCACAAAAGTTGAACCCCGACTGCTAGGGTCAAGCTTAGAGAAATCTTAAATTTTGGTTTAATGGGTAACTGAGTTGATAGAGCGCTAGAGGTATAATAGTACAGAGATCAGGCTAGGTTTAAAGATCAAACAGCAGGAAATGTATCATTGTAAAATACATTAATAGGAAAGACTACGAGCATGAATTTATAAAGGATGAATCTGGTTCTGCAACAGGACATTTAAAGGTAATTGCACATCATTATAAGAATCTTGTAGTGGATTATCAAGACCACACACAAGATAAAATCATAACTAGATACAATTCATGTATAAAAGCAAAACAAGCTCATGATTACAATCATTTCAAAGCAGCCATCCTACATAAAGAGAAACAAAGTGCATACATGCCCTGCCAATACCATCTCAGCCCTTGGCTGGAACTCCTCTTCCTCACTTCTACCCCCCTCCTTCTTTTTACAATGAAATATATATATATAAGATAGCAAAGCTAACCTCTTTGGCATTTTTTGGATCTAGTCTAATGAGTTTTTGCCAAGTTTGGCTAATCAAACAAGAAAATGACCCATGTCTCTATTTAATAGGGTTATACTTCTACTATGACTAAAACACTTAAATGAAATGCCACTTGCATTCATGGATGAGTATTGATGAGCTCTTTGAACAAGAATCATTATCTTAATAATCCTCCAATTGTTCTGCAAGCCAATCCTCCAAATTCTCCTCCAAAAACAAGAAATCCTCTATTGAATGATGATCATTGTCATTTAATACTATTATCCTACTTTGGCGTTGCTGGCCACTTTGGTCCATAACCTGTCGACCCTCAGTGAGTTCATATCCTGTATTGTGTGCATTCTTTGAAATTAATTTTACATCCTCAGTACCTCCCATTACAGGATCTATAGAGTATCGTTCACTGGTTTGAGCAATATTTTGATCTATAGAGGAAGTTCTACAAGAAGACCCTGAACCTTTCCTTCGAAAACTAGCATCCACTCCAATCTGACGATGTTCAGAGTGTGGATTGTTTGTGTCAGGAGGCTTTACTGACTAATTCATTAAATCACAACTATCACTATGACCATGGCCTTGAACAACTCATGTTAATAAATACTGTCTACAACGCTTTCTCTTTTGTTGGGGCTTTGACAAGTGATCTATGGGGTTAGTAGAAGGGCAAATTGTATCTTTGGAGCATTCGAGATTCACTTGACTTGCCGGAGACTCAAGAAATTATACACGATTTAATGATGAGAGTACAAAACAAGAAGGGCGAATGTTTCCTAAAAGCATTCCTTGTGAGTGTGCACGCTCCATTAGTTCCAATATTTGTTTGAAAATGTGCAGATTCTCAATTTTGTCTACTACCCGTGGAGTATATCCAAGCCATTGCCGTAAGATAATGCCATTCTGCACTTTTACATCATTTGTGTTCATGCTGCCATGTAGATTTAATTTAGATCCATGTGTATTTGGAAGTACCAGATGGTTCACGCTTCCCTTCAACATACAACTAGCATGGTTCTCTTTCAAGCTTTTGGTTTCTCACCAAATCTCGAACACATGAATTAAACACCTGGGCGATCTCTTCCATACCTCTGAATTGAAGTATATTCTTACTGGCAATTTTTCCATTTTCACAAATTCTTGGACAGAGCATAAGCATTTGAATTTAACCTATGGGATCAATTGAGGGCCACCTTAGATGAAACCATTATGTGTGCTGCCAGAAACTTATAAATTTTGTTGTAGCAGATCTGATGACAACAAAACCTTTAGAGAACAAAAGGATCTCACAATGTTTTGTAAAATAAGAATATATCCACTCAGGGTGCAGATCTTTTGATCATGGTAAAAAACCCTTAAATCTATATATGATTTTGAAGAAAGGATCATTTATGTATTGACCTCCAAAAATGGTACTTCATCCAATCTCTCAACAATATATGCATTTGACAAAACTGACATTTGTAGTAATGAAGGAGATGTCTTCGATCCAATTGCATCCTTATCAGAAACTAGAATAGAGGAAATAGGTAACCTAGAACCCACTACCCCCTCATGTAATTGCAATACATTAGAGAAAATTTTGGGTCTAAAATGGGCCTTATAAGAAAAATAGCCAACTAAAATAAGCCTCATAAAAAAAGATCCAATGAATAGAATTCCAAGAAAAAGAGTCAACCATAATGGTTGACTTGGCGTATTTGTCATAAAAAAAAAAATCTTCGCAATTTCAACATATCTCCCTGTAGTTTTACTCAATTTTTGAGCGGGAGCACTCGTTGATGCAAAATTCAATTCCACATCCAATGAGTACAAACATTGCATACTTTTGATGGACCCCACCTCACAGAAAACGAGAAATACTTTTAAAAACAAGTTATCTTCATGGGATGGGGTCCATCAAAAGTATGCAGTGTGGGTACTCGATGGATGTGGAATTGAATTATGCATCCAATGAGTGCTCTTGCTCGACATTTGAGTAAATCCACAGGGAGATATGTTGAAAATACGAAGATTTGTTTTTCTCTTCTTCCAAAATTCATAAATAATATTTTATTATTTTAACTATTAGGTCTTATTATTTTCCTTATGAGGCCCATTTTAGACCCCAAATTTTCCCTAATGACCAAATATATGGTAGTGTCCTTAAAAATGTTGTAATTAAACGGAGTGAGTACATCCTCACGCTACTTACTCAAGTGTTCCCATGAAGAGTAACACTTTTTGGCACACTCGGCATGAATTACACAAAACACTAGCTTGATAGAAGTTTATTTAAGTCCTCAATGGAGTTCATTGGGATAAGTCCTTGATCAAGCTATTAGCTCGATCAAGGCTTTTGCCAACATAAAATATATGTTATAGTAAAAAACTTATGTTTTTCAGTTTTTTATTTTATTTAAAAAAATTTAAAAAAATGTGTGGCTTAGTGCATTATGTATAGATTATGTTCACTATTTTTTTAATTATACATTTATCATTCAATTATTTTACATGCACACAAACCACTTGCTAACTTTTCCTAAAATTTACAAGAACAAAACTTTCATTAAATGCAATTTGATACATTAAATGCCGACATTAGTTTTTTTAATATAGTTGGAAAGACAACATAAATTCCCTACAATTTGTTTTTTGTTGCATGTCAAAATTCACAAGGCGTATATGAGTTTTGAGGGCTTCAATTTAATAGATTATTAAAATACCAAAATTTCACTGTCACTTTTGGCCAAGTGTTACCCATCTTCATGGATTCACCCATCCACATAAAGTAATTATTGTAAATACATAGGGATCCATCACTTATCCCGAAGTTTCCGCTAGAGGAGAACCATGTGATATGAATCTTTTACCAACAAAGAAATGGATTTCCCTTCAATATTCCTCACAAATTTTTGATATTCATGCCCACAACACTTACCCATATTAGAGGAAAGGGTCTGGCTTAGAGGAGCTCATGAGTTTGCTTGAAACATTGATTTACACTCAATAGAGATCAATTTGCTCTAAAAAAAAATAGATTAGCAGTCATAAACAACAGACCAATAGTCAAGTATGGTAGATATGAATACAAAAATGTCATATCTGTTCTGAGGTATACCAAATCTGGAAATGAGAAAATTCCAATTCTGAAAACCCTTATGGATCCATTCCCTAACCGACATAGATGTCATATGTTTAAGCATCTTATGAACATATCCTTTTATTCTTTAAGCCATTGTCACATATTTTTGTATTTGTGAAATGTATACTTTCATATTGCCATGATTGCAATGCTTGACCTGATGGGGATCAAATGAGACATGCAACAAAGGAAACGAACCCAAGGGATGGACATTGAAACCTCTTGCATGAAACTTAGAGCACTCAACCACTTGAACTAGCCCACCGAGATTCTTTTCTCAAGGAAAATCCAATGGGGAAACCCAAGGAATGCTTCCTCGCATTTGTATATGGAATCCCTAGTAAACCCATTGGTGTAGACAAGTGCACCTCAACCAATAGGATTCAAACTAAGCACCTACCACAATGGAACTAACCAAATTCCCAACAACATTAACAACGATAAGTTAAGCTAACCCCTTAGTTAAGAAGAATAATAGCCTTAGAAATCAATTTTTTACAATCATAATTATATTTCGGTTAGTGGCCTCTCTGCATTCAAAATGTGTATCTAAAATTTATCATTTGATATTTTAAACTAAATTAGAATAACTAAGATAATGTTTGAATAGTCAAATCTTTATTTGAATCTTACAGTGGAATTCAATTTGCATAATTAGTACAACTTGTGTGTAACTAATGATAAACATGTGTTTCCTCCTTGAAAGTTATAAGTTCAAACCCAAGGGGATGGAGTATGTACACCTCCATCAACTTGGATAATCAAATTGCTCTATAAGTGATTTTCTTATCCTACAAACAAAGAACTCTTATACATCAATTTGATGCCTAGCTTGATTGTAACCTTAAAAATAATTTAATAATAATAAGAAGAAGAAGAATATCATCATCATATTTTATTATTAAACAATAACATAATATTCCTCTTCTATCCTTTTTCTTTGAAATTTTTTTTTTTACTCACTTAAATGTATCAACATTGATAAAGCCTATAATAAAACTAATTAACAAATGTCTTCCCAACGTGATATGTGGCCACTTCAACCCACTTAAGGGATTATTTATATGATAGGGGTAGATTTATGTTGCAATGTTGTTTAATTGAAGCTTCGAGGTTATCTTAGGTCTCGAGGGCGTGATTGATGACAATGTAATAGGTTAGAGTGATTAACTACTCATTCGGAAAATTTTCAAAAATGGTGTATTTTAATAATAGGTAAAAAAAAATTATATATTTTTTATTTTTTTAAAAATAAATTGATAATATATAATTTAATATATTTGGTAACCCGTGACAAATTTTCCCATGGTATTTGATGTCATAATTGTATTTATTATTTTGTTTTTATGTCTACTTTTTTTTTAACAATAACTTTTATTATGTCGATAATTTTTTTTGCTATAACTTATAAAAAAATAATTACTACTTGTAAAATTTTTTATTAGTTTTAAGTTATTAGCTCGATTTTTTTTCACTCTTAATATATTGTCATATAAGTAAAATGATTTTTGTTTCATTGTTTAGGTAATTTATTTTTTAATAGTTTTTTTTTCTCAAAAATTAATTATTAACTCAAATACCTAGATCAAGCTATTTAGCTATTTGAGTGAATAGTTATTTTTTCCATATAAAATATAAATTTTTTATAAAGATTTTTTATGATTAATAGCTTGATCTAGTTTCCCAAAGGGGTTGAATCCATTGGTGAAGAGCGAGGAGTTTTTCATTAGTGGACAGGGCTCAATTCTAATGAGGGACGAACTTGGAGCCATGGGGGAATATTGAGGTAGTGGTCGAATGTGTGGTTCCACCCAGAGAAAATATATTAAATGATCTTGTGACCCGTAGACACATAAGTAGATCAAATCCCACCCCAGTTCCTCCTAACATTTTAAAGCCCATTGGGTGTAGAATAGACAATGAATGGGTGTAATGTCTAGGAACTACTTGCGTAAGGTCATAAGTTCAAAAATTAGTGGGTGCAAACCTTGCAAAAAGAAAAACTTCGATCGAGCAAGTTAATCTAATAATTTTTTTTCTATATGCAATTTGAAGTTTTTTATGATTAAATAGCTTGATTGAGCTTTTAGCTGAACCACAACTAAAACCTCGATTAAGGGATTTAAAAAAGCGCATAAAACCTCAATCGAGGGTTTTTAAGGCCTCAATCAAGGTCTTTAAAAACAAGTCTTTAGTCCCCTTTTTTACAAATTTGATTTTACTGGCCTCTTTACTAGGTATAAACCCTATCGTGGGATGCATCTTAGGTGGTAGACTTCATGTTAGTGTATCCGTTAACGAATCGTTTGACATACAATTTACATGCTTTTTTAATTTCATATGTTGTATTTTTCTTTTCTCTTAAAACTTAAAACTCGTGTCCACAACTTCGAAGCAAATCAAAGAAAAAATCAACAACAAAAAAATTTCAAAAAAATATATACGCTCCACATTAGCATGTCCTCTTCAAAACAATATTTTTGGTTTTTCATTTTTTGTAATTAGTAAAAAAAGTTTACATGCACACACATGTGTAAAAAATGTGATTAAAATTTGCAATGGTCAATTTCAAAAATTAATAAAAAAAATATAATTTTCCAAAATAAATTTTAAAAAATGTTTGGCTTAGTGCGTTATGTATAGATTATGTTCACTATTTTTTTAATTATACATTCATCATTAAATTATTTTACGTGCACACAAACCACTTGCTAACTTTTCCTGAAATTTACAAGAACAAAACTTTCATTAAATGCAATTTGATACATTAAATGCCGACATTAGTTTTTTTTAATATAGTTGGAAAGACAACATAAATTCCCTACAATTTGTTTTTTGTTACATGTCAAAATTCACAAGGCGTATATGAGTTTTGAGGGCTTCAATTTAATAAATTATTAAAATACCAAAATTTCACTGTCACTTTTGGCCAAGTGTTACCCATCTTCATGGATTCACCCATCCACATAAAGTAATTATTGTAAATACATAGGGATCCATCACTTATCCCGAAGTTTCTGCTAGAGGAGAACCATGTGATATGAATCTTTTACCAACAAAGAAATGGATTTCCCTTCAATATTCCTCACAAATTTTTGATATTCATGCCCACAACACTTACCCATATTAGAGGAAAGGGTATGGCCTAGAGGAGCTCACGAGTTTGCTTGAAACACTGATTTACACTCAATAGAGATCAATTTGCTCTAAAAAAAAAAGATTAGCACTCATAAACAACAGACCAATAGTCAAGTATGGTAGATATGAATACAAAAATGTCATATATGTTCTGAGGTATACCAAATCTGGAAATGAGAAAATTCCAATTCTGAAAACTCTTATGGATCCATTCCCTTACCGACATAGATGTCATGTGTTTAAGTATCTATGAACATATCCTTTTATTCTTTAAGCCATTGTCACATATTTTTGTATTTGTGAAATGTATACTTTCATATTGCCATGATTGCAATGCTTGACTTGATGGGGATCAAATGAGACATGCAACAAAGGAAACGAACCCAAGGGATGGACATTGAAACCTATTGCATGAAACTTAGAGCACTCAACCACTTGAACTAGCCCACCGAGATTCTTTTCTCAAGGAAAACCCAATGGGGAAACCCAAGGAATGCTTCCTCACATTTATATATGGAATCCCTAGTAAACCCACTGGTGTAGACAAGTGCACCTCAACCAATAGGATTCAAACTAAGCACCTACCACAATGGAACTAACCAAATTCCCAACAACATTAACAACGATAAGTTAAGCTAACCCCTTAGTTAAGAAGAATAATAGCCTTAGAAATCAAGTATTCACAATCATAATTATATTTTGGTTAGTGGCCTCTCTGCATTCAAATTGTGTATCTAAAATTTATCATTTGATATTTTAAACTAAATTAGAATAACTAAGATAAGGTTTGAATAGTCAAATCTTTATTTGAATCTTACAGTGGAATTCAATTTGCATAATTAGTACAACTTGTGTGTAACTAATGATAAACATGTGTTTCTTCCTTGAAAGTTATAAGTTCAAATCCAAGGGGATGGAGTATGTACACCTCCATCAACTCGAATAATCAAATTGCTCTATGAATGATTTTCTTATCCTACAAACAAAGAACTCTTATACATCAATTTGATGCCTAGCTTGATTGTAACCTTAAAAATAGTTTATTATTATTAATAATAGTAAGAATATCATCATCATATTTTATTATTAAACAATAACATAATATACCTCTTCTATCCTTTTTCTTTGATAAACTTTTTTTAACTCACTTAAATGTATCAACATTGATAAAGCCTATAATAAAACTAATTAACAAATGTCTTCCCAAAGTGATATGTGGCCACTTCAACCCACTTAAGGGATTATTTATATGATAGGGGTAGATTTATGTTGCAATGTTGTTTAATTGAAGCTTCGAGGTTATCCTAGGTCTCGAGGGCGTGATTGATGACAATGTAATAGGTTAGAGTGATTAACTACTCATTCGGGAAATTTTCAAAAATGGTGTATTTTAATAATAGGTTAAAAAAAAATTATATATTTTTTAACTTTTTTTTAGAATAAATTGATAATATATAATTTAATATATTTTAAAAAATCATATATTTTAATAATATATATAATTTAATATATTTAAAAATATAGATTTTAAAAAATCATATATTTTAATAATATATAATTTAATATATTTAAATTTTCAAAAACATGTATTTTAATAAGAAAAACTTCAATAAAAGTATGAATTTTTTTCCTTATTTATAAATAAAATATAAAAGTTTTAAATTTTATAAATAAATTATGTATTTAATTATTCAAATTAAAAATAAATAAAATTTAAATAGCATAATATATCACATCAATCAACGCTAAATAAAAAAGCTATTGTCTACATCAACCTAACAAATGGACATTGGTAAAAAGATGTTATGACATCTATGGAAATACTTCCCAAAATGAACCCATCTTATCACATCAATCAACAGAATTTGCCCAAAGTCAACACCTAAAGAAAGGAAGTATCACACCGTCTCCACGTACACAACGTTTTGAAAAGTTATAAGCATGTGATATCCACAAATATGAAAATGTAAGGCATCTTATCTTAGTCTTCTATCTCAACATGTGAAAACTATATCTCAACATGTGAAAACTATAGAATCCTAACCATCTTCAAATAAAATCTAAAATGTTATGACTTTACTTTCTGGCACGTCGTACACACAGATCATCAAAAGACAAAGTAGCTTCGATGTTCTTTTCTTTGGGATTGTTTGTCAATTTTTTTTATTTGTGGTTATTTTTTTCATGATTTTTTTTTAAATGTGGTTTACCATTTGTTAGAGGGTTACTCCACGGAAAATTCCAAATTTTTTATTTGTGGTTATTTTTTCCATGATTTTTTTTTAAATGTGGTTCACCATTTGTTAGAGGGCTACTCCACAGAAAATTCCAATACCTGATATTCAAATTGAATCAAGGTATGGTCAGCTCATCAATCACAACATTTATTACAAAGGGTTCCACAAGAGCAACATGTCACTTACAAGAGTAGAACCTGGTGGGGAAGGTAACATTCATTCCTCCCAACCACCCAAGCTACATCCATTTATGATGCAAGATGAAGTTCAAATCTTTATGGTTCTGTTATATTAGTATAAAGTTAAAATTCTTTCATACATAATAATAATAATAATAATAAAATATACATAAAATTAATAATATTTTAATTTTAAAATATACAAATAAATTTATTTTTTTAATGGATCATAAAATAAAAATGATTAAAAATTTAAAATACTAAATATAAAGTTTAAATTTTTTTTATTGTTAGATGAATTTTTACTATAAATTTATATTGGTTTTTTATTCTTTAATTTTATGTAAAAAATTAAAATTAATTTACATGTCGAGTTAATAGATTTAAAGTCTTACTTTAGAGTAAGCGACATTCTTTTTGGAATTTATAGAAGTTTCTTTAATGTTTTCCAACTTTGAAATGGATATGTCTTTTGCTTGTTGTTACTTGTCATTTAATAACTAAATTTGGCACGTTTATGATGACAATATGATATGGTGGTCCGATTTAGATTCATTGGAGGTTGTAATAGAAGTTGATAACCTAGCTTGCGGGAGGAAATGTTTCTTGGAGGGTTTTCAAGATTCGCCATCTGAATAGGAGGGTTTTCAAGATCTGAGAAGTACGGTACGGAGATGGGAAGCGTGCCGTGAGTTTTCATGGGTGAATCTTGGCCGTTTCTTTGATCATTATGGAGCTATTTTTGGCCGTCAAGATGGCAATTCTCGAAAGATCCATGGTGTATTTCGAAGGCCATTGATGTGATTTGACTTCTGTACTGGTGTGGAGTTAATACGCTTTATTGTCCTGCGCGAAGCCTTTAATCATTCGTGCTGTGATTGAGCCACGTTTTTTTTATGGCTATCGCCGTCAATGGTTTTTATACAATTGCCATTCCATTTTGTTATTTTGGCTTGTAGAGGCGATGGCTCTGATATACGCTCTAGTGTGTTGTGGGATTCTGGTCGTGTTTTGGTAGTTGCAAGGCGTTTTTTATGGGATTTGAATGCTTCGCTGCGGAGCGTTTTTCTTCCTTGTGGAGGTAGGGTTAAGCTTTCACAGGTAGGGATTTCATTTTATCCTTGTGGGTTTTGGGCGCTGGAGGAGCGATTTCAAAGAACCTATGATGGGAAGTTTGTTTTGAGGATTGGCGTAATCTTGGTTGTTTTCTGGTTTTGTTTGGAGTTTATCTCGGGCGCTGACATGGCTATCCGCGAGAGAGGCTTTTCCTGGGCGTTGTCATGGCTTTTCTCGAGAGTTCCGAACGTAGTGGCTTGAATGCCCTTCCAACGATTTGTTTTTTCGACTTGGTGTGGAATGCGTTTTTAGGTTTTTCCTGGTAGGGTTATGAAATGCATGGCGCTGGAGCCTGTGTTTTTCCTGTCAGCTGGCATTTATAGAATTCTGGGGCTTTCAGGTGTTCTAGTTTTCGGGTTTATTGGTTTTTTTGGACGACTGTAGTTTGCGGGAGTCTTTGTAGCTGGAACATATTAATGGTTTGGTTGGGGATTTCTCATGGTCGTTTGGTGTTTGGAGGAATTAGGCCACTCTTTGTGAAGACTTTTTTCGTTTTTGGCTATTGGCTAAAGATAACGGTCGAGGGCCAGGGGCGGATGTTTTTACTTGTGAACAGTGCCACCAGGTTCGGTGGATGATTGAAGCTTTTGATTCGCAGGGTAATTGGTGGAGGAATCTATAAGGAATAGGCGGTTGAATCTGCTTATTGGTCACAAAGCGTTTTATAGAGGTAAGCCTGAACTGTTTTTACAGTTTTTATCCTGCTGCTATTTTGGTGATAACCGATTATTCGGATTGGTGTTGGTATGTTTCTTTTGTTTCTGTGCGTTCCTTGTGAGTAACTAGGATCTTTATCAGGGACTTTGAGTTTCTGTCCATAGTTGAAGGATTTTGGTTCAGGGTTGGGGGATTTGATCGGGTTTTTAGCCATGTCACTCCGGGCGATGAAATCTTTGGCTCGCACTCCGCCAGGATGCCTGCTTTGTTCAAAGCAGGGTTTTGGCGTGGAGAAGCAGTTTAAAGCATCATATGTACCTCTCCATAATTTGGGAGACATAGGGTCTGCTTCAGGCCCGGATGTTATTTTTGATTCTATTTTGGACAGGGTAGAGCATTCAGTGGATTGTCAGGTTGATATGGGTGGGCCTAATAGTTTACTTTCCAGTCCCGTTATTTCTGACCCCATGGGACCTCTGTCTTGCTCCCAAAAGGGTTCTGATGTGGATAATCGCTTATCTATGGTTTTATATCCTAAGCAAGAGAATTGCTCGGAGTATGGGTTTCAGGTGACCTCTTGTTTGGAAGGCAGATTAAAGAGAGATGGATATGTTAATCCAATCTTTCGTTCGCATGTTGATTTTGATGCGGAGTTGGAACCCTTGATATCCGGTCCTGTTGAGTCCTTGGTAGCAGGGTCTAGTGGTTTTGGGACAGTGCCTTTGGCTATTAAATCGGCCCAGGAGGGTTTTACTTCGAAGGTTTTTGATGCGGTTGAAGTTGGTGCTGATACTATGTTCCCTGTGGAAAACTATTCTATTCTGGATTCTATCACTCCTTTGAATGCGGAGGTCATTAAGACAGGGCAGTTAAATGCGAGCCCTGGGAACAGTATCTTGGTTGGTAACATGCCATCAGCATTGAGAATGGGTTCCGACTCAGACATTATGGGTATTTTGAATTGCGATTGCAAGGGTGCTAGTGTTCTCAGTCATTCAGGTTCGGATTATCAGGTCGACAAGGTTAAATGTTTACCAGTCAGTCTTAAGGCTGTTGGTTTGGAACATGAGGTTAATAATGGTTTGACTGCAGATTTGGGATTCATTCCTAATCCTGATGAGAATCATGTTTCTATCAGGTCTATGGATTCTGATAATGAAGATGATCAGGCTCCTCAATCCTCTATTAGCAAGGGGAAGTCTAATAAGAGGAAGCCTAAACCCATAAAAAAGATTAGTCCGGTTTTAATGACCCTGGGGGAAGACGTGCTTTTAAATGATATCGTTCTCACTAATGCTTTGACTTTGGTTGGGAGGTTTGGCAGGCATAATTATAATGTTGTATCTTTGCGTGGGTGGGCTGATAAGGCTTGGGATGATGGTATCAGTATTCGTCCTGAGATTTATTTGCTACCACGGGGTTGGATAGCTTTTAAATTCTCTTCTGTGGCTGATGCCGATAAGATTTTGGCTGGAGTTTGGAGATGGGATAAAGATGGCCTTCTTCTCAAGCGTTGGTCTCCTTTATTTGACCCGTGGAAGGAAAGGTATGATCAAGTTCCTATTTGGGTCAAACTCCCAAACTTGCCCTTTGAATTATGGTCTTCTGATTTCTTCAGATTTGTGGGCAATACCTTGGGATCCCATTTGGAAACTGATTTCACTTATTTGCAATCTGGGGTTTGTTGCATGGGCCGGGTTCTTGTTCTGTTAGACTTTCGCTTGGGTTTACCTGCTGAACTGGTCATTAAAAAGGGTAATAGTAACTTTTATCAGCCTCTGGATTATTTGGGAATTCCTTTTAGATGTTATAGATGTCATGGGTTTGGCCACTTGGCTAATGAGTGCTCTCTCTCCTTTAATAAACTTTCTTCTTCCAAAGTTTGGAGACTAAAAAATGGTGGGAATCAGTCTGCTGTAAAGGCTGGAACGTCTGTGACTGAGATTTTGGATCTGCATCCTGTCTCCCTTGAGCCTGAACCATTAGCCAATCTTAAATCGTTCAGCATTTCCAATTCATTGGACGATATCGATATCCTTCCATTTATGAACCATTCCTCTGAGGCTTTTTCCCCTTCTGCTCCAAATTCATCTCTGAAGGATCTGGGTTTTGTATCTCCTTGTAAGGCCTTTCATATTACTAGCAAGGGTTATTTTCTTCGCTCGTGTTCGAAATCAATTCAGGAGTTTCCTCGGCCTGTCAAGGATAAACCTGGATTTCAGAAAGCATCTAAGGATCAGATTGGGGATGATAAAGTTTTACTTTCTTTGACAAGTGGTGATGGGGCGCTTAGAGCATCTGCCCTTGATAAGGTTTCCATATGATCCTTTTGACCTTAAATGTTAGGGGTTTGGCTAGTGTTCCCAAGAAACTAGCGGTTTTAAGACTTATCGAGCAAAATTCAGCTGATGTTATTTTTTTACAAGAAACTATGATTGTGGGGTGTGTTCTGGTTTAGGAATTGGAACATTTGATTCATGGTTGGCAGTTCATCTCGGTGGATGCTAAGGGCAAATCGGGTGGACTTATTTTGGGATGGAAGTCTTGTAATTTCCTTTTTCATAATGCTTGGGCTATGAAAGCAGGTTTATGTGTTGTTTTATTTTCATATGATTTACAAAAAGAAATATCCTTTGTTAATCTTTATGCGCCCTATCAGGACAGGGAATCTTTCTGGAATAACTTGACCAAGATGGATGTTTTCTTGTCCCCTTTCTTAGTTTTTGGGGGAGATCTCAATTTTTCTTTGGGTTTCTCTGAAATCTGGGGGGTTAAAGCACAAGCTGATCCCTTGACAATTTTTTTTCACAATCTGTTGGAGAGCTTGGGGATTGTTGATATCAATCCGTTGGTGTCTTTTCCTACCTGGAGTAATCGCAGAGTTGGTTCTGAGAGTATATGTAAAAGATTGGATCGTCTTTTAGTATCTGCTGATTTTCTAGATTCTAATTTCCTTATTAAACAATGGATTGGGTGTGGAGGTGTTTCTGATTATCAACCTGTATTCTTACAAATTTCTTCTCTTTCTTCTAAGGCCCACTGTCCTTTCAAGTTTAATGCAGTTTGGTTGGATCATAGTGATTTGGTTGATGCATTAAAAGATTCTTGGGTGCCCTTTGTTGATCAGCCTGCTTTATCTCCTGTGGCTCAATTTAGTGAGAATCTTAAATGTATCAAAGATATCTCTATTAAGTGGTCACTGAATAAAAAAGCTCAGCACATTAAAGATTTGGTTGATATTGAATATGAGCTGAAAAGATTTTATGATAGACATATTGGTTTTACATCAGTGGCTGACAAAGATTTATTGATTGAGATTGAATCTCGCAAGAATTCTATTCTTCTTTTTCGAGAAAAGGAAGCTCACCAGAAAAGTAGGGCGTTATGGTTGGTCTGTGGTGATGATAATACTCCTTTCTTTCACAAATTTTCTGCCCATAGGAAATGTCGCAATTCTATTTGGAAACTATTTGATGATTCTGGAACTCTTATGGAAGGATTTGAGGCTACAGCTGAGGCCGGGCTACAGCATTTTGAAAGCCTCTTTAAAGAAGAAGCTGACCTACATCTTCCAGAAATTGTTCTTAGTGCTGGTCATTTCCCATCTTCTGTTTCAGAGGAAGAAAATGCTGAGCTTATGCAGGCTATAACTATTAAAGATATCAAGCATATTTTATCCATCAGCAAAAATGATAAGAGTCCTGGACCAGTTGGTACTCCTGTTGAGGTGTATAGATGCCTGTTTGATGTTTTGGGTGAAGATCTTTTAAGAGTCATCGAACTGTCCCGGACAAGTGGTAAAATTCCAAGTGTCTTTAATTCTACTTTTCTTGCCCTTATTCCTAAGATTGATAGTCCTTTATCATTTGAGGACTTTAGTCCTATATCTTTGTGTAATTTTGTATACAAAATTATTGGTAAGATTATCTCGATCAGAATCAGAAAGGTTTTGGGTAGATGTATTTCTGGGGAACAGTTTGGGTTTTTGCCGGGAAGGCAGATTCATGATGCTGTAGGTGTTATTCAGGAAGGTATGCATACTATGCATGTTAAATCCTTAAAAGCTGTCATGATTAAGATCGATCTTTCTAAAGCCTATGATCGAGTCAGCTGGACCTATCTTTGGGTTATCTTAGCAAAATTGGGTTTCGCTGGAAACTTTATTGCGTGGGTTATGAGCAGTCTATCTTATGTATCTTTCTCTTTGCTTATCAATGGTGTTGCTACCAATTTTTTTAAATCTTGTAGGGGACTCAGACAGGGGTGTCCTTTGGCACCACTTCTGTTTCTTATTGTGGTTGAAGGTCTTGGGAGGGCTATACTTCATGCTAAATTTTGTGGGACTTATCATGGGTTCCCTTTTGGTAATGATATAGTTTTAACTCATGTACTCTTTGTGGATGATATTGTCATGGTTAATGATGGTTCTGAACAATCTCTTTCTACACTTTATGAGATTTTAATGCATTTCTGTAAGGCATATGGGATGCTAATAAATGATAATAAATCTTCTTTATATTTTTCCTGTATGAAAGATTCTGAAATCATTACATTATAGAATATCTTCAGTTTTCCTGTTGATGGAATTGTCAAGGGCATGAAGTACCTTGGGTTTCATTTAAAACCATGCAGATATCTAATTAAGGATTGGGATTGGCTGATTATTAAAGTTGAACAAAGGATTCAGAATTGGAGCTTCCGTTGGTTATCCAAAGGAGGAAAGCTGATTTTGATAAAAAGCTGTTTTAGAGGCCATACCTGTTTATTGGATGCATTTCTGGGTACCCATGGGAGTCATAGACAAAATTAGAAAGCTTTGTTTTAATTTTCTTTGGGCTGGTAAACAAAACTCTTCTGGTTTACCCTGGATTTCATGGAAGTTACTTGCTATGCCTAAATCTTTGGGTGGATGGGGACTTAAAGTTCCTGTTTTATTTGCCAAGGCACTTGCAACAAAAAGTGTCTGGAATATCATTCATGGCTCGGGTTTATGGGTTAAGATTGCTTTTCAGAAATATATTTCTCCACTGAATATTGTGGATTGGATTAGATCTTCTGCTAAAAAGAAAAAGAACATTTCTATTTGTTGGAAAGCTGTTCTTTGGGCCTTCGATCTCATTGTTAATTCTCTGGTCTGGAAGATTGGTGCTGGTAAGGATGTCCGTATTGGATTAGATCCGTGGTTTGGTTGTAAATGGAGACATGCTCTTCCATTTCCTATGGTAGAAAGATTACATTTGGCTGGTTTTCATTTCATTTCTGACATTGGAATTCATTGTATGTCTCGTTTGATGCCTCAAAAATGGTTATCTGCAGAAACTATTGGATTTATTGACCCTCATGAGATTGCTGCTTGGAATGGATATATTGCCATTCTCAAGGCTAGCCATGTCCGACTCTCTGCTGCAGATGATTGCCTTATCTGGAATTTATCTAAAACAGGCAAATATTCTCCAAAAGAGGGTTATGCTGAGCTAATGAATAGAGAAGTGGAATCGAACTGGTGGTGGAAGGTCATCTGGAAGATGAAGTGCCCACTAAAAACAAAAATTTTTAGTTGGTTTCTACTCTCAGATAAAGCATTAACTTGGGATGTTCTATGTTTGAGGGGTAGAGAAGGTCTTGGAAGGTGCTTTTTATGCAAACAGAGTTGTGAATCTAATTTTCATATTGCTGTGGAATGCCCTTTTACTCAATCTGTTTGGTCAATTATTGAGGATCATTTGAAACTTAATAATTTATGGTATGGAGATACCCTATCTGCTTGTTTTAAAAACTGGTGCCTTATATTAGAAGTGGTTCCTATCAGATCTTTACCTATCATTGTACTCTGGTTTATTTGGATTGCAAGAAATAGGTCTTGTTTTGAGGATCTTGTCACAACCCCTGCATAGGTATCAAGCTACAGTTTGGGCTTGATGAAGAATTTACCACAGTCCTTTCCAATGGTCTCTATCAGAACAATTTTTGTGGAAGAAATTGATAAAACTTATGCATGGGGATACTTTGACGGATCTGCAGTTGGGCATCCAATGATATGTGGGGTTGGAGGTATTCTGTTCATATCTGATTTCCATTTTGTTTCTTTCAAAGCAGGATTAGGTTTGGGCACTAATAATTATGTTGAATTATGTGCACTTAAGCTTCTTCTTATGTTGACCAGGCAGCATAATTTGGATAAAATTCAAGTATTTGGGGATTCTCAGTTAGTTATTAACTGGGCAACTGGTAAGTATCGGTTACTAAATACTGAATTAGCCATGATTCTTCAAGATGTTCACTGTTTAGTTGACAGTCTGGATTTTGTGTCTTTCAAACACATTTATAGAGAACGAAACCATAAAGCAGATACCTTGGCTAAAGCAGGTGGCAGCTTTCTTGAGGGATCTTGGAGTATCTGTGAACAGAGAGATGTAGCAATTGTGGAAACCTTTCAGGTTTTCTAAATATTGGTTCTGTGAGATTTTGATTTATAGTTTTTTGACTGTATTTTGATGATGGCTGCATGCTTTTGGTATTTTGAGAGTTATTTTGGTCGACTTTTATGCTTGGGCATTCATGGATTAAATGACGTGATCAGTTCTATTACTTGGTTCCATTCTGGATATGATGCTATGGCTGAAATTATTATGCTTCTTTGCCTCTGGTGGTTTTCAAGCAAATTTTCTGAGAGCATTTCAGGTGGGGTGATTGGCCTCTTTTCTTGGCGCAGATTTGGTTATGAATTTCTTCACTAATGGCATGGAAGGCCAATTTATTAGTTGCTGTGTTTTTTTCCACCATTTTTTTTTTTTCTTCTGTTGAAAGGTAGGTAAACTTTATGCTGATGTATGTAATGACAACTCTCAGGTGGGTTAGTTTTTTGGATTTGAATATGGTATTTTGTGCTCAAGATGAGGCAAATGTTTGTATTTTTGACAACTTCATAGTTGTTTTTATTGTAAAATGGACTTTTGGTCTATCTGCTGAATATGAATAAAATATTTACAAATTTTTTCTTTGGAAAAAAAATTTAATAACTAAAACATTGAATTAAAACATTTCTTTTATTCCTATGCATAATTGAGGATGTTGGATATGCACGATTTAACCATTGCTTTATAACAATTACTATTATTGAATAAATCTATAACACGATCATCATAAAAAAGAAATGATCATAATGCACAAAGACAACGAGTATGACAATTATTGTTATTGGACAAATAATTAATGTACCTATGGCAAGATTATCATAAGGATAAAAAATGATCATAATGCACAAAGACAATCAACATTAATGAAGAATAAACATCAATGTGTCATTAGTGGAGCATAATGTTTACAACGCAATTTTCTTGTGAATAAAAAGAGATTTTATAATTAGGAATCGATTAAAGCTTTTATGTTTTCCAAGATGTTAGAATGCCATGATTTCTGCAATAAATGTAGACTTTATTTGAACGTAGAAATTTTGGTTCACCACCGTGAAATTTAATTACTATCTTAACTTGTGTTCGACTTGAAATAGTTTTCATTGCAATTTCAAGGGAAGGAGATGCTTAGAGTATTATGTATCAAATCTTTAAAAGAGAATAATGAAACTAGACTGCATAAAGATATGAGCATGGAGCACAAATCCAAAAGAAATAATGGAGAAGAGCTACACAATAATTCCTTATATAATAGATGAAAGAGGATTATCGAATACAAAATGTTACTCTAATGCCTTTAGCCAATCAATTAAAATTGATTATAAAAGTATTTCAAAGTATCTCATACACTCACATCTACAAAGAACATAATGTTGAGGTTGATGGACTCTCCAAGCAAGGTTAACAAATCGAAGCTAGAATTCTGGTATTTAATTAAACATTAGAGGTTTTATCTTTGTATCATCACAACAAATATTTTGATGTACAAAGTAAGCATTGTAGATGTGAGTGATGTTGATCTCTTGTGTTGTTGTAAATAAGATTTAGCTTTTAATATGGTTTTTGGCTCTTCCAAGAAATTGGACAAAACATTACGAAAGAACATTTATATTTTTGTTTTAGTTGATTGTTAGAGGCAAACTATATTGTCAAAGTTATGTAGAGGTCTTTTTGGGACTCCTATAAGACATTATGTTCTAGGTTGAGTGCTATTAGCACCTAAGGAATGTAATAAGAAATTCAACTATGATTAATCTCTTTGCTAAAAGTAGAAAAAAACACTCATTATAGAATAAGGAACCTCTTCCAAATACCCCAATACATTCATATATGAAAATCACATGTTCCTTATCCTTATCTTTATAATGATTATATTAACCTCTATATATACCTTTTTTCCAGCAAGAAAAACGCAATATTATATATTAATATTAGAAAGTGTAGTACATAGACAGAGTCAACCGAAATAGTGACAGCCGAATACATGGTAGACGAGAAGAAACAGAGATAGCTAAAAAATAGCGTCGGTATTAGACAAAAAAATGAGACTGCAACGATTCAAGGAAGAGACAACGCCAAACGGATCCGGAAGAGCAAGAAAACGAATAGTGGAGGCCGAGTCGACGCCTGCAAAAAGTGCCTCCAAGACCAACTAAAAGGTCGCCAACTGGCCCCCCCCACCCACAAGAACTCCCCCCAACCAACACTCAAAATAAATGACTCCCACATCTTCCAGAAGGGACAACCTGGAGAGAGCATCCTCCATAGCATTTTGCTCAAGGTAAATATGAGAAAATGTAAGTGCATGGAAAGAAGCAATCAAAACCTGTATCCGTCTAAGCCACGGCTCTAGATGAAGGACACAAATTATGCTATGAATACCCACTGCCTAGTCGATAATAATTTTAGAGTCACCATATATGTGGATCCTGTCCAAGCCAAGGGAAGAAGGAAACCGGAGAAGAATCCACAATGACAGAAGTTCACCTTTGGTGTTGGAACCTGGACTGTAAGTCATCCAAAATTTATAGAAACTTTGGTCTGCCATCACCAAGATTTTCCCAACACCACATAGGCTAGAGGATGCCTGGGACAAACCATCGAAAAATCCCACCAGGCTATGAATAGGAGACAACACTTTATGAATCTTTGAGGGCTTACCAACGCTGCCAACGAGAGAGTTGTCACCTCCAGAGATGTGGAAAGAATTTAAACATCTATCAGCGGCCATAGTTGGGTTCGACACCACTCCTTCAAAGATGAGCCTATTTCAATTACACCAAATCTCCCAAATGACAAAACAAGGCAAAGTAAAAGCCGATGGATACTTTTGGCGCCATGAAATGAAGCAAGGGGATAGAGTATGACAACCCCACATCTTATCATCATTGTACAATTTCCCAATGATCACCCATATGGATTGGCAGAAGCTACATGAAATGAATAAATGACAAATATCTTAATCACACTGTCCACAAAGCAAACAAACTCCAGGGCCTACCCAACCTCTTCGAAGGAGATTATCCCATATTAGCAACCTGTTCTCCGAATCCAGCCAATGACATATAAAATTTTCCATCTCAACTTTGCAATGGATATGTCCTTTTTGGGAGAAATTTTCCATCTCCATAGCTGGAACCACCACTCACGACGCCCATAAAAAGATTTCATAAGCAAACTATAAGCTTTCCTAGTCGTAAGCTGACAGAGGCCAAATCATATGTCCACTTAATACAATCAGGCGAAGAGCCCAACCTAATCGCTCCCAACAGTAGACCGCTCACATAGGAAGACCATTTAAAACCCATCACCCCATTGAGACCCAGCTGGAAAGAAGACATCCAGCCCTGACAGACTGATCCCCTGGTAGGAGCTAAAGCTACATGATAAAGAGAGAAAAAACCCCTACAGTGAATATGATACAAGAGTTCCAAAGATAGGATGAAGGAGTGTGGGCCCCCAACAATCGGGTCTTCCCCCACACATACATCCCTCCCATCTCTGAGAGACCAGGCCAGCCATTTAGAGAATATTTTAAATGCCCTGAGCAAACCGTCTTGGATATTGGAGATGCGCCTTGCCGACTTCTTGAACTATCTAACCCATTGAATTTTAGAAAATCTTTGGATGTACTTTTATTTTATGACCTGTGACCACAGGCTGCCTCCATTGACCACCATCCATAAGCTTTTGGCTCTTAACGCCAGTGAAAATAGGTGCAAATTCTTCAATCCCCAGTCACCAATCTCCATAGGACGGGCTATTTTTTCCCATCGGACCAAATGGTATTTTGATTGTACCACCTCACTCGACCAGATAAAATCCATTATCATCTTCTTGATTTTGCTTATAACTGATTTTGGGACTTTGCACAAAGAAAACCAGTACATAGCCATCTTAGTTAGGACAAAGCACGCCAGAGTTAAACGCCCGCCCAGTGAGAGCCATCGCCACCCCCAATGTTTGATCCTTCGTTCAAACCTCTGGATTAACCACAGCCAATACCTAGCCTTGTATCCATTAGGAATATAATAAAATAACCCCAATATTTAGTGCCCTTTTCCAACGAATAGGGACACTTCTGAAGAAGACTTTGCATTGCCACCGTGTATAGATCCGAAGCTTCATTCAGAAGGAGCCTCGATTTACCTTGATTAATGGAAAGACCTAAAACATCATAGAAGTTCAGAATGAGACCCGATATGAAACCCCATTTGTCAATTGATCCCGACCCCAGGATCATAATATCATCTACAAAAATGAGATGGGTAATAAATAGATTGCTGCTAATCTTGATACCTTTCACCTTGCCACCAGCCTTTTCTTTCAAAAGCATTTGCCTGAGTTCCTCGATTACCAACAAGAATAATAGTGGGGAGTGAGGGCATCCTTGTCGGAGTCCTCGTTCTGCTTCAAAGAAATCCGAAGGATTCCCATTGACCAACACAACATAGGACACCTATGTAACATAGGCCATCATCCATTTCATCATCTTAAAGGGAGATCGATTTGTATCATAATTAACCTTATAAATCCCCATGAAACCCAGTTGTATGCTTTGTTTAAATCCAACTGTAAAAATCTAGCTTCTAAAGATCTTGTCTTAATACTATGAATCACTTGTTGAGCTACCCCCACTGCCTCCATTATTTGGCAGTTCTGTAGGTACCCAAATTGTTCCTCTGAAATACCTTTCGATAGGGCAAGATTTAACCTGTTAGCAATCATTTTCCCAATTATTTTATAGACATAATTGTAGAGGGATATTGGACATAAATCCCCCAAGTCAACTGAAACTAACTTCTTTGGGATTAAGGCCATGAAGGTAGAGTTCATTGCCCTTGTTACCACTCCCTTGGATTTAGAATCTTCCACAACCCGTAGAATATCCGGCCCTATGAGATCAAAACTGTCCCAAAAAAATTCCATGGTTCAGGTGTCTAGGCCCAGGCTTCTTGATCTAGCTGATGGATGAATTATCGCTTTTAATTCCGCCATTTGGATTGGCTTGTACAACTCATCACCTTCCTCCTCACCAAAAATCCGAGGATATTCCTTCACCACTTTCAATTGCTCTAAAACTGAAAAGTTACCTTCTACACAGTAATAAGACTTGTAGTATGAATGAGCCTCCTTAACTATACCATCTTGATCCTTAACTTCTCGGCCATCCTTGGACTTCAAAGACCAAATCAAATTAATGTTTCACCGATGATGTGAAAACCTATGAAAAAAATTAGAGTTCATATCCCTTGCTTCCAACCAAATCATACGGCTAGCTAATTTGACCTTTTTGTATGATATCTGGAGAATTGCAGCTTTCTCCAATTCTATTTTTAACAAAAGTTATTTATCATTTTGGTCCCAATCCTTCGTGATTGACAAAGAGAGTAAGCTCCCTATATTGTGTTATATTTCCTGTAGATTCTTCTTATCAGCAATAGCTCAAGCCTTGTCCCACACCCTTACTTCAATTTTGAGTCTACTTAGTTTTTTCGTTAACACATCCATAGGAGACAGAGACTGTGGATAATCAACGTCGTTCCAAACCTTATTAATTAAGTCTTTGAACCCTGCCACCTTCAGCCACCCTTGATTGAATTTGAAAGGATGTCTAGGGCGCTTACCGACCATTTCGAACTCAAGGTAAATGGGGTGATGATCAGAGAATTGCTCCATGTCTACCCATGTCCTATATTTTCCCAAATTCTGTAGCAATGACTCATAGACCAAGAGTCTATCTAGGCTTTTAGCCACCAGGAGTCTATTTAGGCTGAAGCATTTCTCCCATTGCACCAAGTTGGAACCAATGGGCTGGAACCATATCCACTAAATTTGCATCCCCCATCATCTCCATAAAATAGTTACACAGAGGGTCCATTTTGGTTTTCGATCCCCAGAACTCACATGTAGACCATGTGAAGTTCAGATTTCCTGCGATCACTAGATTAGGAAGATCTAGAGATCCTTCTTCGACCAATTTATCCCAAAAGAGCTCTTTTGAGCTATATAGCCCATAGACATTTAGAAGATTTATTTCATTTGGATAATCTATAATGTAGCCGGATAAAAGTATCCCCGTCGACACAACAAAATCCTTAAATTTAACTTTTCCAAGATCCCATGCCGCCAATATACCACCACCTTACAGACCCAAGGATCCCATCGAAACCACTTCCCACTCAGGTTTAATTATCAGAAAAAATGCATAGGCATGATTTGACGAAACCATCGTTTCTTGTAGAAAGATCACATCTGGTTTATTCTTCTCCAAAATCCTCTGGAGGGAAAGTTTTTTTTGGAGGCTCCCCACTCCACGAATGTTTATAGATGTAAATATCATTTTCAAACTCTTGCAAGGGCTTTCATGCCTCTAAGCACCCTGGAGTTAGCATAATTTTTTGAAGGAGAAATAATCTTATCAACTGCAAAGCCCAGATTTTGAGACCCCATCTTCCCCTTCCGCGCACTTCTAGTATTTATCGGAGAGAAATCGATTTTTAAGCCCCCTTGGATGGCCACCCCTACAGAAGGAAAGAGGGGATATTTCGACGAGTAGCTCAGTGGATGCGTGTCATCCTCAATCGGATCCAACGAAGAGATGGGAAGTACCTTATTACTAGGACTCGAGAAAATAGTGAGAGGTTTGTCTTTTAGATTGCCCACATTCGACCTGTGTTCTGGACCACACAGCTTCCCCATGGATATTGAAGATGGCGACGGGGAGGAATGCTCGACATCTATAATTCCGATACTTATCCTGGTGTCCAGGACTCCAATACCAACGATATCATGTTGTTTCGAGGACGTTCCCCCTTGAGACTCAAGACCGCCCCTACTTGTAATGTTTAGCCCCATGGATATGCCACCCCCCACCCACCTGTTGTCTAGGGCCGAGGCAGGAGATTCGATCGATAAACCTGCATTGCCGCATAGCCCCCATAACTGGCCTTACTGGAGTAGTCACCCCTCTATAGAAGAACGAGCTGCTAGCTAATGCAACCTCCCACACCACTTCACCCTTTGCCTTCATAGATCTAACAAAAGCATTATCTTTGGCATCTAATGTGGACATGAAAGTTGGATTAAGGGAGTGTAGCTTTCTAATGAAAGGATGGCATGTCCATTGAGCCGAGTCGGATGTAAGTAGTGATTGTTGCCGGGAGTCCACAACGTCCAGAAATTCTTCCCCTGATACCTCAGACGACCATGCTTCTATGTCTGGTGATCCCCGGTCTGAGTCGGACCCATATGAGTTACATTGGCCTATGCCCCAATAGTCCAACGTTTGAGTGAAGGAACGCTCCCGCCAATCAATAATCACCTTCTTCCGAAAACCTTTATTCATGTCTATTTCCACCAGAATATTACCAACCCTCCTGTCTATGCCAAACAACATCCCTTCTTCCAGATGGATAAATCAGCCTAAGTGGTTCCCAATAGCCATTAAGGCTTCACGGTTCCAGAAATAGATTGGAAGATCCGACAATAATACCCAAATGTGTCTAAATCTAAGCCTCTCTGATTCCATATCAAATTAATAATGCCATCTACGAAGCATCAAACTTCCTTGACCCCGCATCCTGGTCGAATCTAGCACATAGGTGGCATGTTCTTTTGTTCTAAAGATAAACCCATACCATCCCTTCTACATAATGAAAATGGTAGGGCTATAACCCAAAATGCCCCCCCAAACACTTACTACCTAGGACTCAATCTCATAGATCTTCATGACTTTGTAGTTGAACTTCCCAACTAGGTCTCTAAGGGTCATACCCACCATCTCCTCTAGCCCCATGCCCCTACCTAGTGACATCCTGTCCTCATCTTGGCTCAGCTTCCATTTCCTGTAACAACCTTTGTTTCTGCTTTGATAAGGTTTTCTACCAATAACCCTAGATTCCCCCACAATCGACCTGTGATTAGAATTCACTGAATGGGGGATCCCAAAGTGATTTTGTCCCTTTGGACCATCAGCTACTCCCTGTGATTGATCTTTCTTCTTTAACCCTAAGATACCTATCACACCTTTTCCCTTTCCTGCCATACCCGATACCGAATCTGGTTCCACTGGCAAACTCGAATCACCTTTGGTAGTGGGAACTTGTCCCCCCTTGACCCTGCATCCCAGCAAGGGTCTCAAACTCGGTGACACCATATGACCCCACCACTTTTTGTAAATGGTTGAGTGAGAAATTAGATCCCAGATACTGGAATCAAGAAGGACCTCCACCAGTAATCATGGAAGATCGACATCGTTGAGCTAGAAAAAATGATGACCCATTCCCCATATTAATGGAAACATCTCAGCCTTACCTATCAATGGCCCCAACACTAATTCCAAGATTACCCCCACTGAGTTCTCTGCTTTCTGCTTTGTTACCCTTCATTTGATTTTGTCCACCACGGTCATCCCAGGAACCTCACTGCGCCCAAACCAACCCCCAGTGAATCAGTACCCCCACGACTAGGCTGACAACATCCCGACCTGCCAAGGAAACAATCCAAGTTTTTTCCACGCCCAAGGAAACCCAACTGGAAATCACCTCGTAAACCACCAATTCTCCACTTGTTTCCAAAAGACCACCCCTGCATCTATCCTAACACCAGCACTCTGAAACTAAACCCAATAGTATTTTATTCCCCCCAGACTAAATCGTAACTGTAGAGATAGAGAAACTTACCCAATATGTATTTTGAATTTTTAGTCTGCACTCACATGCAGTAGAAAAAGAGGGTTCCTTTACTAAATATATCATAACGATATTATATCATTCCTTCAAAGACAACACCCAAAACAACTCGCCTCATAGTTCTTTGGTCTTCCAAGAACCAGGATTTTGAACTCGCCACCATTGGAGAACCTCTAAATATACCTATACTCACTCATTGTACATGTGAGACCTTGTTTAGGCCGACCATTATTACATAAACATTTACCTTATATATGCCTCTTTGGATTTGTTAGCATATTTAGACACTTAGGAGTTAGTTAAGATCAACTTGTGTAATATATCCGTTAGGTAAAAGTGTGTTTCTTAAGTATGCATTTGTAAATATTCTAATCCGACGGTCACGATATGTTCTAAACATAGAGTGATCCGATGGTTCAACTTCATTTAGATCATTGTTACGGAGAGAAATTCCTATGGCTTGGGGTACCACAACAGACAACTAGACTCCAGAAATCAATCTTTCCCAATATGCAATAAAAATAAAAACATCTAACACTAAAGGATCGAACCTCGTACCTTATTCTGGACGGTTGAAGTAGATCCCCGTTGAGCTTTCCAATCTTCAGCTTGAATTGTTATAGCACGTCCTCAACAACAAGTAAACAATACAAGCATACTATATTTCATGGTGTTAGATCTATTCTAGCATATATAATCAATAATGTAAAAGCATTTGACATATTCCAATGGATACAATATTCATTCAAATACACATTACTGGACAGGAAAAGATATTTCTATTAATATGAATCAGAGATTACAAGTGACAACCTCTGATGGTACGTCTGCGAACCGGAGAAACTGAATCCCCCACTTGGGCCTCCACCACCTCAATCCTCCATCACTTCGATAGCAAGCTTACTAGCAAAAGGAAAGCTTGGGAAGAACACAACAGTGCTCCAAGGGACAAAGGGATGCAGACTCAAGCATAAGTTCTGGCAACAATGGACTATAGTTTCGTTACTCTCAATTCTCTCTTATGCTTTCAATGTCTCAATGGGTTCCTTATATAGCTTTTCAAAGGGATACTAAAAGGTCAAATCCATGCGATCTTAAGGCATATGGAAGGCCAGGAGTCATATGAGTCGGATCCAAGTCAAGGAATGCTCCAAAAGGATTTGGATTATGTACACATCCCGATGTACGCGACTATAGAGGAAATATCTGCGTATGTACCCGGTTATCGGGGAAAAATCCGCGTATATCACTTTTCTTATGTTTTTAGGGATGGTCAAGGATACATCAAAATACAAAAAGTGGTCCATAGGGGCTAATGAGTCTGCAGCGGGACAGGAGAAGGCCATACAATGTGTGATTCACCTAGTGTGGTGAAATCCGCTATAACAGATGCCCCCTAATGTATGAGATCAGAGGGGTTATACGATGGCCAAAATACATTATAAGTCCATCCCAGAAGTGAAGTGATGAAAGTACCCAAATGGAAGACCAACCACCCAATCAACATAGTACAATAATACAACTCTGCATATAACTGCAAATACATATAGCAGTCCTGGATACATAAGAGTA
>LPNX010276301.1:365758-459328 GCA_001517045.1 Pseudotsuga menziesii
CTCGTCGATGGGATGAAATCCGCTGGAAGGAGGGAATTAGGGCATCCCCCATCATCCAACACGAGGTACTCAGCAAGGCTGTATAATGTGGAAGGACTCGATCATAGGGTGCACGAACCAGTAATTGTACCGGGAATGGCCGACATGCAAAGTCAAGATAATTGAGGAATGGCCGACTCAGGTTTCAACTTCCTTCGAACAAGAGCATAACGGCGTATGGTGACTGAATGAAGGTAGCATACACTCGATATACAAACTGGGACATCTCTATGATGCAGGAGGCATCAATAGAGGCTCCATAGGGACTGGAAGCATAACCAGTCGGTGGAGATAAACTCAGATAAATGAGTATAGCTCCTAAAGTCAAACTATAACCCAACCAATGGATGTGATATACAGTGCTCTGTTCGAAGGCGACACGACTCGACAGCTGCCAAAGATAATATCTTTTCTTGTCTGGATTTTTGGTTTTTTGATTTTTTTGGTCTTTTTCAGTTATTTGAAAAGCTTGAAAAAAGAATAAACTAGATTTATAGTTACAAACTAGGAGGAGACGAGTGTCATGAGGGCAAACAAACTAGTTCCAAGCAGTGGAACATACCTATGCTCAATGCAAGGATACATGTGTAGGATATCGACACTCGGGGGAAAATCCCCTCCCGGTAAAAAGGGAATCAAGCTGTGAAAGATATAAAGAAAGGCTCTGCATGGCTAGACATGAGACAAGCTCGGGATATATAGCTAAAACGCAATGTCAGGGGAGCCAGCATAAAGCTCAATAAGACAGGCAAAGCTCATGATAATGCATCCACAACTTGATACAAGGGATTCGGGGGGATCACGGCCAGCATAAGATCAAGAGGAGTATGAGGCTCTTGCTAAATGTCATGGCAATACTATACAATGGACTCCCGGACCTAAGAGAGGACTCACGACATGGGAACCAAATGCAAAGGGGAGCTAACTAGGACACCCATGTATAGGAAAGCTCTACCATTCACATAGTACCACTTCTAACAGCAGCATGAAGGTTCCGTGATACCATGGAATGGGTTCGTACCTAAGGTTAAGATGGAATGGTCATAAGGTAATGCATAAGTGCAAGCGGATGTGATATCCTAACCTATATGCCAGTTCAGACATAATACCTATGATAGGCACGAATGGGTCGAAACCTCGGAGATAGTGTACAAAAATTGGATCCTACATGACAACCATATTAGTCCAAAACATCCCAAAATAGTCAATATAGAATCCAAACTATAGGATATAGGGAGGAATGATCATGACAATAGCACCCAAAGGAAACAATGCGGTGAACGATGGGACATAAAAAGGAAAGTAAGGTGCAAACCCAACATTCACGCATCCACTACCACCCCCCATGAGGGTGACCACTGGTGTAAAGACCGAGCAAAGGAAATAAAAGGCCTCCACAAATGAAGTAGAGGAAGGAATATGACCATTCCCAAATCAACGAGCACAGTAAGGGGTTGTGATGCCCCCAAGTCTAACACCAGTGTCCGTACTAGGACCAAGACGGGTGATAGGATACTAGGCATGCCAAAAATAAAAGGACCTGAACTCAAGAGAGCATAAATATATTAGAGTAACCGTGATCCCAAAGGCCAACTAGCGCACAAAGAGCACACTCCTAAGAAAATCTACAACCAACAATACAAGCAAAGCAAGGGGAGGATATGTGAGCTCCCGAATGTAGTAGGTATGTCTCGCCTGGGAGAGGCTCGAAACTCCCATACACTACAAGCGGAGGTACGTAACCAATTATAGTGGCCCTCAGCTTCAACGCATATAGCGACTGTGCTGTCCGACCTCTACCTGGCCGGGACACCTACATAATAACCTCTACAAGTACCCCCTCGATATCCTAAGTAAGGTCACTAAGGTCACCTCAATATAATCAAAGCTCAGGAGGACAGTCGCAGACGGGATTGACCGTATGGGCAGGGTAGTAAAGCCTGAAACTCTCAAAAGAGCCCCCAGGTATGAATACAATCCTGGCTATATCGCCGGTGCTACTCAGTTATGACTAGGGGTCATCCCAATCAATAACCACTCACACTGCCTCGTGCTTAACTCCCTTTTGAGAGGAGGATCCTGAGAACGATGGTTATACCAAGGATTTCACACACTCCCTGGACAGACACATAGTTGTTGTCGTTTAGTGATCTTGGAGAATTAACTTACAATGAACTATTCCAAGATCCTAAAACCTAAGCTTGTTGGTGCACCCTAGAAAAGAAAAGAGTGTAATTCATTTTAATTAGCGTTGATTTTAATTGGCTGTAATTACTCAAAGGGAAATGGCCGTGCAACTAATGACATTATGACTCAACAGTGAAATAAATATGCACACCATAACAAACAATGCTAAGTGCAATCTTTGTCAAATGAAAAATAGGGTATGCCATTACATGAGATGCATAAATATATAATTCTTTCCGAATTCCAATGCAATCCTTCCTATATGAAAGACTAAACACAACTCTCATCCAAGCAATCCAATGCAAGTACCTCCTCAAATCCATATCTAAGATGCAACTAAGAGTGCAACTACTTTGTATTTTTCAATATAAAAGAATGAAAAATGCAATAAAAGTCATCTAAAACTCTCAGTCTCTGCAGCAAGTATAAAAGACAAGCCCAACAAGACACCAAGACAAAAGGAGTAATGCACTAATGGCAAAACAAAAAGAAAGAATGACTAAAACTACTTTCAACGAAAAATCAATGAAAAAACGGTCTCTGGTCACAAAAGAAGCATCCAACAGACAACATCAGACCCAAGGAAGACCCAACCACACTCACAACCCACCCAGCAACTTCCCCCAACATCAAACTCACCAAAAGGGAGGATGTACGCGACTTTAGGCCCAAAACCCGCATGGGAAGGCACATGTACGTGACTTTTGGCCAAAAACCTGCATGGGAAGGCCCATATATGCGACTTTTGGCCAAAAACCCGCATGGGAAGGCCCATATACGCGACTTTTGGCCAAAAACCTGCGTGGAAAAAAGGATTTTAGTGTAAAATCTACGTGTATATGCGACTTTTGGCCAAAAACCCGCATGGGAAGGCCCATATACGCGACTTTTGGCCAAAAACCTGCGTGGAAAAAAGGATTTTAGTGTAAAATCTACGTGTATATGCGACTTTTGGCCAAAAATCCGTGTATGTACGCGACTTTTGTCCAAAAACCCGCGTATAAAGAGAAGGCAGTGGTAAAAAGTAGGCCAAGGATCAAACCAATAAAGGGGAGTGTCAATGGATGAACATGCTATAAAATGCAACCCAGAAACAAAGAGAAACAGAGAGAAAGTCAATAATATCAAGCCCATTGTGCCCCCTACCCCAAATAAAAACAAGGGACATCCCCAGCGGAGTTACCAATTCTATTACGGAGAGAAATTCCTATGGCTTGGGGTACCACAACAGACAACTAGACTCCAGAAATCAATCTTTCCCAATATGCAATAGAAATAAAAACATCTAACACTAAAGGATCGAACCTTGTACCTTATTCCGGACAGTTGAAGTAGATCCCCGTTGAGCTTTCCAATCTTCAGCTTGAATTGTTATAGCACGTCCTCAACAACAAGTAAACAATACAAGCATACTATATTTCATGGTGTTAGATCTATTCTAGCATATATAATCAATAATGTAAAAGCATTTGACATATTTCAATGGATACAATATTCATTCAAATACACATTACTGGACAGGAAAAGATATTTCTATTAATATGAATCAGAGATTACAAGTGACAACCTCTCATGGCACGTCCGCGAACCGGAGAAACTGAATCCCCCACTTGGGCCTCCACGACCTCAATCCTCCATCACTTCGATAGCAAGCTTACTAGAAAAAGGCAAGCTTGGGAAGAACACAACAGTGCTCTAAGGGACAAAGGGATGCAGAATCAAGCATAAGTTCTGGCAACAATGGACTATAGTTTCATTACTCTCAATTCTCTCTTATGCTTTCAATGTCTCAATGGGTTCCTTATATAGCTTTTCAAAGGGATACTGAAAGGTCGAATCTGTGCGATATCAAGGCATATGGAAGGCCAGGAGTCATATGAGCCGGATCCAAGTCAAGGAATGCTCCAAAAGGATTTGGATTATGTACACATCCCGATGTATGTGACTATAGAGGAAATATCCGCGTATGTACACGACTATCGAGGAAAAATCCGCGTATATCACTTTTCTTATGTTTTTAGGGATGGTCAAGGATACATTAAAAGACAAAAAGTGGTCCATAGGGGCTAATGAGTCTGCAGCGGGACAGGAGAAGGCCATACAATGTGTGATTCACCTAGTGTGGTGAAATCCACTATAACAATCATACCTACCATTGATCCATGGCTTAACACCCGATTGGTCTATGATCTCTATTTAAAGAGCATAGAGGGTCCTTGGCTAGTTGATCGATTATGAGAAGCTCATGTAACTTTCTTTCTTTTTCATAATAAATTGCTCAAAGTAGCTATTTGGCTGGGGCCGTGGACTGTTTCCCTCTTGAGGGTTTTAACCATGTGACAAACATCGGTGTGTTGATCTGTGATCTATTTGTGTGAAGCAGTTGCTCAAGGTGTTCAGTCTTTTGGGAATACCCTGTGTACCCGAACATGGTATCAGAGCTTTTATGAAGAGCCACTTTTGGTTTTGATTCAAGATCTAGAACCGGTGTTGCCGAAACTTTGAAAGGGTTTCTGGTTTTGGATTTTCTGTGCATTTGTGGCCCGTGGGAGCTGTTCCATTGCATCTGGAGCGTCGTTTCCATTGGGAAATAGTTTTCGTTTACTCCAGAAACACCCATTTCGACAAATCTGAAGGTATAATGTTACCGTGACGGATTTGTTTTTTATAAATCTCTCATATTTTATCAGCTTATTATTAGATCTTTTTTGTTTTAGTCTTGGACTGTTGACTTCCCTGACTACGTATGCTCTTTGCCGTGCACCTTGCGCAATCGCGGCGAACCAGAAACAGTAAGGGAAAGTTTTTTTTTTCTTGTCTTCTCGGCTACGTATGCTCTTTGTCGTGCACCTTGTGCGATCACGACAAATTAGAAATAGCGAGAAAACTTGAAAACGTAGACTTTCTGGGTAAGCTAACCAAGATCTAACCCCATTGTGTGGAAATTTTTTGTTTTGTTTTGTTTTTCATTTTTTTTTTATTTGCAGGAAAATAAAGCAAGCACGGAGAACGAGAGAGAATATAAAAAAAAAGGCCCACTTCCTCTTTCCATTATTTTACATACATTTTAAACTTAGCTCACTTGGTCCAAAGTTGCTTTATTACTTAATAGGTCTTGAGTTCAAGTCTTATTAAGCTACTTTTTAGTGCATGCAATTTCTATTTTCAAGTTACTTTATTGTAAAAGTGCATCTCACATAAATAAAATAAAATAAAAGTGAGTCACTTAAGTCTTTTAATTTATTGCTGCACCATTTAAAAGTCACATTATTGTAAAAGTGAACATCACTTATTCTACAAAAGTGATTCACTTCAAAGCAACTTTATTGTAAAAGTGATTGTCAAAGGTTGATCTTGGGAAGAGGGGGCTTCTTTTTTTAGTTGGTCAAGTTAATATCTGCCATGTCACTATTGGGGACATCTTCAACTTTTTCTTTGATCAAGCATAAATTCATCATCTAGAATCAGTTTTAAGTGCCGTTTTTTTAAAACCACATATTTTTTCGAGCTCTTTGCATCCATACAGTTAGTTTCTGTTCTTTCAGCCATTATTTTATAGTATGACCTCCCCTTGTGATATTATACTTACAAGTTCTAACTAATTCTCATGGAAATCTCGTATGGAGGATGTTCTACGAAGTAGGGGACTTTTCAGGATAACCTCAGGTAAAGAAACAGAACCTACTGATGATGATAAGAAAATTAAATGGGCAAATAGATGTGATGAAGCTCGTGGATTGATTGGGATGTCAATTTCTACTGATTTGCGATTTCACATATCTGGAATTGATGAACCTAATCTCGCTTGGGAAAAGTTGGAATCTGTGTTTGGTAAACACAATGAAATTTAGGGTCATCAACTTGAGAATGAGTTGCTTTCCCTGAATCCGAATAATTTTTCATGCATTCAACACTATTTATCTAAGTATAAAACTCTTAGACTATTATGTGCAGAATGCAAGATTAAGAAAGAAGACAAACAATGTATTAATCATATTCTTTCAAAACATGGACCTGCATATTCTGTTTTTGTATCTACATTCTACTCCATAAAATAATCTTTGACTGCAGCTAGCTATCAAGAGCCTAGCCTTGAATCCTTTTGTGATTCCTTAATTAGAGAGCAAGATAAGCTCATTCATATTGGAATAAATAACAATGTAGATACATCTGGGAAAGTCTTATTGTCCCAACAGAAAGAAAAGTCCAAGCCTCCCAAGAAACATAATTTTTGCAATAATAAGCAAAACAACAAGGGCCTTAAACCTTCTCAGTCAGCTCCTTATTTAAAAAATGACAAAGGATCCAAGCAAAAAGGAAAGAAGACTTAGCTTCACTGCAATTTTTGGGGGAAAGATAATCATGATGAATCTAAGTGTTTTAAGAAGATGGCAGCCTTGGAAGCAGCAATGAAGAAGCACCACATCAGCCTAGATTCATCTTCAGAATCTACCTCTCATGGACATGCACTTTGTGCTTCTGGTTACTCTTATACTGCATCTTCTTCTTCTACTTCAATTGAATGGCTCATTGATTCTGGAGCATCTTATCATATGGCTAAGGATAAATCCAGCTTTTCTACTATGCATGAATGTAACACCAAACAAATATTTGTTGGTGATGATAGATCTCTAAGTGTTGTAGGATCTGGAACAGTTCCAGTAGAAAATGTTCATTTCAGTGATGTACTATGTGTTCCCAAAATTTCTTGCAATTTGTTATCAGTCTATCAAATTACTCATTCAGGTGAAGGTAAAAATGTGACGTTTACACCTCACCAAGTTGTAATCAAGGATTTTAAAAATCCTCAAAATGTCCTTGCTACTGGAACTGTTGATGATATTACCAGGTTGTACAAATTTAACAACTTTGGGTCATCACCTTTTCCTTCAGTTTTTGTTGCTCATAGTGATCACTTGAGCAAAATTTGGCATGAGCGATTTGGTCACTTAAATTATCGCTCATTGCAACAACTATGTAAATACAATATGGTGACTGGTCTTCCGCTGGTATCTTGCAAGGATGGTGTTTTTTTCGGTTGTGTACTCGAAAAACATCACCGGGATAGTTTTGACAAACGTGCCTCTTGGCACGCCTCGGTTCCCTTGGAGCTTGTGCATAGTGACTTGTGTAGACCTCTTCCATCTGCTTCCTTTTCTAGTTTCAAATATTTCTTAACTTTCATTGATGACTATTCCAGATGCACTTGGGTTTACTTCCTAAAACTTAAGAGCGAAGTATTTAACATGTTCTTGGCCTACAAGGCCCTTGTTGAAAAACAATCTGGTCATCAAATTATTAAGTTAAGATCTGACAATGGAGGAGAATATGTTAACAACAAGTTCACTATTTTTTGCACTGAACAAGAAATCCAACAACAGGACACTGTTCCATATACACCACAACAAAATGGTGTAGCTGAATGGAAGAATTGCACTGTAAAATAAATGGCTAATTGTATGATCCAATCTAAGGGACTAAGTCTTCAATATTGGGCTGAGGCCATAAATTGTGCAAATTACATAGTTAATCGCACACCCACTAAAGTTTTACAAGGTATAACACCGAAAGAAGCATGGAGTAAAATTAAACCAGATGTAAGTCACTTTCGTGTGTTTGTTTGTGAAGCATGGGCTCACATTCTGGATGAAAAATGGAAAGCATTGCAGCCTAAAAGTGAAAAGTGCATATTTGTTGGATATTATGAAGATGTAAAAGGTTATAGACTTCTTCAGCCCCATTCACATGATATAATCATTAGAAGAGATGTTAAATTTGATGAAAATCTCTTGGCCTGCGAGCCTAACTTGGTGGGTGTGCCATCTTTGGCTTGCAAGCCTAATTCGACGATTTTTCCTTCTTCTTCTTCTTCTTCCAGCTTCCTTGATAGGTTTCCAACTCCAGTTTCTGATGATGACAGTGAGGATGAAAATATAGCTCCGCCTGCTCATGTTCCTCCAATTTCACCAGCACCAATACTTCCTCAATGGGTCCGTTCAACATGTGAAGCAGCTGGTGATCTTGCCGGTGATACTAGAGATCAACGACGAACACGTTCTCAGTTTCAGCGAGCCTCTTCTCTTTTGGCTCAAGTTTCCAAGAATCATGATCCAAAAACTTTTGCAGAAGCTTTAGGAAATCCAAATTGGGATGCAGCTATGGATGAAGAATATCGTTTCTTAATGGCAAACGATACTTGGGATCTTGTGCCTCTTCCAAAAGGAAGAAAAATTTACAGATGTAAATGGGTCTACAAAACTAAGTGTGCATCAGATGGAAGTGTTGAAAGACTTAAGGCAAGGTTAGTTGCCAAAGGTTTTTCCCAAGTTGAAGGGATTGACTACAATGAAACCTTTGCCCCTCTAGCAAAAATGAACTCCATCCGCCTTGTTCTTTCCCTTGCAGCCTTACATAATTGGGAATTCCATCAAATGGATGTCAAGTTTGCCTTCTAACATGGTGATTTACATGAGAAAATTTACATGGAACAGCCTCCTGGATATGTTCAAGATAACTCTAGCTATGTTTATCTCCTTAATAAATCCTTATATGGCCTTAAGCAAGCTCCTAGAGCTTGGTATGCCAAAATGGATAGATTTCTCCTTGACACTGGTTTTTCTAGATGCCATTCTGACCCCAATGTCTATACCAAGAAAGTAGGAAACCATCTCATCATACTTGTTCTTTATGTTGATGATCTTATCCTTACTGGTAGTGACCCTAAACTTATAACCCATGTGAAATCCATTCTTAAGAAAAATTTTGAAATGTTAGACTTAGGACATTTGCATTATTTTCTTGGTCTCCAAGTCTTGCAAACCAAAGAAGGAATCTTTCTTTCCCAGTCTAAGTATGCTTGTGCCCTTCTTCGTCGCTTCCACATGTAATATTGTAAACCAACTCCTTCTCCCTTCCAGTTTTGAGTCAAACTTTTTGCCACTTGTACTTCCCCTGAAGTAGATGCCACCTTGTATTGTCAGCTTGTTGGTAGTCTTTTATACTTGACTCATTCCCATCCTGACCTTTCCTTTGCCGTTGGTCATGTTGCCCGTTATATGCAAACTCCTCATGAAAGTCACTGGAAAGCAGCAAAAAGAATACTTCAATATATTCAAGGTACAATTCAGTTTGGGATTCATTACAGTACAGGGGGGAAACCTTTGTTGGTTGGTTTCACTGATTCATATTGGGTCAGCGATCCTGATGATCGGAAGTCTACTGCAGGTTATGTTTTCAGTCTGGGATCTGGACCTATCACTTGGGATTGTAAGAAACAACAAACACTTGCTCTTTATTTCGTAGAAGCAGAATATCGAGCAGTAGTTAATGCCATTCAGGAAGCTTTATGGCTTTGACAGATCCTTTTAGAGTTTGGATTCAAGCAACAACAGCCTACTCCACTTTGGTGTGACAATCAAAGTGCCATCAAGCTTTCCAAAGATCTAGTTCTACATCAGCGCAGCAAGCACTTGAGATACACATGCACTTCATCAGAAATCTTGTTCATGATAGTGTTATTGAAGTTCTCTATTGCCCTATAGATGATCAAGTTGCAGACATCTTCACCAAGTCTCTTACATAAGCGAATTTTTCTAAACTTCGATCTATGTTAGGAGTTCAGGAAGTGTCCTTAAGGGGGGAGAGGCTCTAATGCCTCCTTCCTTCTCCTAATAGTGTCACTTTTGTAAATCCTTCAATCCTATACCAAGTTGTTCTTAAGGGGGAATGTTAGGATATTTAGACACTTAGGCGTTAGTTAAGATCAACTTGTGTAATATATCCGTTAGGTAAAAGTGTGTTTCTTTAGTATGCATTAGTATGCATTTGTAAATATTCTAATCCGACGGCCACGATATGTTCTAGACATAGAGTGATCCAACGGTTCAACTTCTCTTAGATCATACCTACCATTGATCCATGGCTTAACACCTGATTGGTCTATGATCTCTTTTTAAAGAGCATAGAGGGTCCTTGGCTAGTTGATCGATTATGAGAAGCTCATGTAACTTTCTTTCTTTTGCATAATAAATTGCTTCAAGTAGCTATTTGGCTGGGGCTATGGACTGTTTCTCTCTTGAGGGTTTTAACCACATGACAAACATCGATGTGTTGATTTGTGATCTATTTGTGTGAAGCAGTTGCTCAAGGTGTTCGGTCTTTTGGGAGTACCCTGTGTACCCGAACAGGAGTCCTATCCTCATTGAATAAAAATTCTTAAAGCTATTTATTGTTATTTATTTATTAATAAACCATGTACTTAACAAAACCTCTACTTACTATTCAATGTCTTTGGTATTGTTTAAACCCTTGGCTCTTTGGGGGGCATACCAAACAAAAAGCCCTTAAAGAGTTATTCTCTTCACTTAATCCTGACATTATCCTGTTACAAGAAACGATGTGTGATCATTTTATTGCCCTTCATTTGTTTGCCAATATTAATCTTGGATTGGAATATTGTGCTATTGACGCACTTGGTCTCTCTGGGGGTATCCTTTTGGCTTGGAATCCTCGTTTGATTCGGTGTAAAGCTTTTCACTCCTTTGCTGGCATTCTTCTTTCTGCTAGTTTCAAAGGTCTTGATTCAGTATTTTCCATTGTTAATTTCTATGGACCCTATGCCAATATAAATTCTTGTAGGGACTCAGCTGTATCTGGGGGTATCTTCAATTTTCCCAACCTTATACTAGCTGGTGACCTAAAATTTACGATCTCTGATCTTGATATTTGGGGTAACCACGCCCGATTGGATCATCTTGCACTGTACTTTGCTTAGTTACTGGATTCTATGAATATGGTGGATCTTGCTCCCACCACTATTGGTCCCACATGGTAGAGCAGGTCCTAACGGTGTTAGAAAAAGACTTGATAGATTCCTTGCAGTCTTACATCTTATTCCTCTCCTTGGTAGTTATCACTCTTGGACTCAGCCCTCTGAAATCTCGAATCACTATCCGGTGTGTCTCGAATGGAATTTCTATCTGAAGTGTCATCTTTATCCTTTTAAATTCAATCGAGCTTGGCTCCTTGAAGCTGACTTTGATGCACTTGTTACTACCTCGTGGATGGCACCTACTCCCATTATTGGTCCCATGTTTGACTTTAGCTATAAGTTGTAGAGACTCAAGAATACTGTTAAGACCTGGGAAAAACAGAAGATCACTTTGAGAGCAAAAGAGATCTCTAAGATTGACCTAGAAATTCTTACTCTCCTCTCATCACACCACTCTGGTATTCTCTCAGAAGAGGCCTCTACTTCTCTTATACTTTTGAAAGCCAAGAAGGATTCCCTTTTAGCCCACCAGATCCTTACCTGGAAGCTCAAAAGCAGAGTGGACTGGATCCAGGAGGGTGATGCCAACACCAAATTTTTCCACTCCTTTTCCTCAGCCAGAAGAAATTCTAAATCGATCTGGGCACTCAATAACCAGAATGGGGAAACTATTGAGAATGACACCAAGCTAAAGGCTCTGGGTGTACAACATTTCTAAGAACTTTTCTTTGATGATGGTAAAACTAATATAGAGGCTCAACTTAATGTCATCAGATTTTTTCCCTCCTTTGTATAGGAGGAGGATCATGATCTCTTTCTGTTTTCTTTTACTCTTCAAGAAGTTGAATATGTACTCAAAGAATTGAAAAAAGATAAAAGTCCAGGACCAGATGGATGGCCAGTTGAATTTTACCTTCACTTCTTTGATCTTGTTGGGCTGGACATTCTGAAAGTTATTGAACACTCTAGGTTAGAGGGTAGGGTAATAGGAGCCCTCAATGCTACCTTTATTATCCTCATACCAAAGTGTGACAAGCCTACTACTCTTGCTGAGCACATACCCATATCCTTGTGCAATCTTATTTATAAGACTATCTCCAAGCTGGATGCTATCAGACTTAAAGTGGTACTTGATAAGGCTATTTCTAAGCATTAGCTTGGGTTCCTGCATAATAGACATATCATATAACCTGTTGGTATTGTACAAGAAGCTCTCCATACTATCAAGGTTGAAAAACAGAAAGTGATGGTACCAAAACTTGATCTGGTGAAGGCCTTTCACAAGGTCAATTGGTCTTTCATGAGATTGGTTCTTTTACAGATTGGGATCCCTAGTACCTTTGTGAATTGGATCATGGGATGTGTGGAGTCAGTAAATTTTGTTCTAATTAATGGGACCCCATCAAATTTCTTTCAAGTGTCGAGAGGTATTAGACAGGGTTGCCCCCTTTCTCCACTTCTATTTATATTGATCATTGAAGGTCTGAGTTTCTTGATCACAAATGCACTTGACAGGGGTGATATATCTGGCATCAAAGTAGCTCCTAGTTTGTATCTTACTCATCTACTTTTTGTAGATGATGCTATACTATTTGGCTTGGGCACGATGGAAGAGTGGCAGCACTATAAGGAAATTCTGGATACATTCTGTTCTGCTACTGGAATGGAAATCAATGCAGACAAATAATCTTTTCTATTCAATGATATTGATGAGTCGGTCAAACTTCAAATTTATAACTTCATGCCCTATAAAATGGAGCCCCTTGCTTATGGTTTCAAGTACTTGGGATACTATCTCAAACCATTGGGTTACTGTATCAAGGATTGGAGATGGTTATTACAGAAGTTAGAAAAAAAACTAAGCAATTGGACATACAAGTTATTGTCTCTAGGTGGAATAATGTTTCTTCCCAAGTCTGTACTAATGAGTTTTGCTGTGTATTGGCTCTCACTGGCATGCATGCCCAGTACCATATTGAATTATATCAGGAGATACACATTCAATGTTTTATGGGGGAGTTCAGTGGGGAAACATAAGTATCATCTGGTAGATTGGCTTACCATTTCCAAGCCTTATGATTTTGGTGGCTGTAACATAAAAAATCTTGACTGGTTTAGTTTGGCCTTACACACCAAAAGCTTCTGGCTTGTACTCAATGGAGATGGACTTTGGTATCAAATCATCAAGCACAAATATCTTAAAAATTTACCTGTTGATGTTTGGATCTGCCAGCAATCCTTCACGGTTCAGGGAACCTCTCACATGTGGAATGGTTTTATCAGATCCATCTCATGGATTACTAGATCCCTGGGGTGGAAGACTGGCAATGGAAAAAACATTAAAGTTGGCATTGATCCTATAGTTGGTCTCACTTCTGATTTTATATTACCGAAGGATCTCAGACTATATCTGGAAGATTATGGCATAATTTCTCTAGTAGATGTACTCAATAGGGGGGTTTCTACTACATCCACAGAATTTTGGATTACTGCAGAAGAGCTAGAACTGGGTGGTCAATGGAAGGAAGTCTGGTCTCAGTATATAAAAGGACTACAACATGGAGGAGTCCACATCAGTAATACACCTGATACAATGGTTTGGATGTATAACAAGTTGACAGGATCGGTTAAATCCAACTTAATGCATGAGCTAATTGCGAATATCTCTGTCACCAATAGACTAGCTGATACCTTTGTCAAGATTTGGAAATTTCGCATCCCACTGAATATTATCTGCGTTAACTGGATTTGTCTATCAAATAGGGTACATACTTGGGACAACCTAATAAAAAAAGGTTGGATTGGACCGAATCGATGCTGCCTATGCAGATCAGCTTCTGAATCAGTTGATCATCTATTTCATGATTCCATCTTTACTATACTGGTTACAACTCACATTAGAACCTCTCTTGGCATTCCATATTTTTGGAAAGAGACTAACTACACACATAATGTTTCTTCTTGGATCAGCAAAGGAAATAATCTTATATATCTTCCTCTTCTTTTGACTTGGAAAATATGGCTGACAAGAAACAAATGTTTATTTGAAGACAAATTGCCTGATATTCACTTCGTTGTACATACTATCAGGGAACAACTTCAGCTCTATCATGTTTTGTCTCAGCAGAAAAGTAAAAGGAGAACTATTGGACTGGCACCTATTTTTGATTTTCCTGGCGGCTTCTTTGATGGGGCATCAACCAATCAAATTGGTGGTATAGGTGTTCATATTTTGATCAACTAGGACCACTATTTCTACTTCAAATTGGGTGTTGGTGTGAGTACAAACACCAGATCTAAACTACTTGCTTTATGCACACTCCTTTATTGTGCTAAATCCATGGGCCTTCCCACTTTGCACATTCATGGTGACTCCACTGCCATCATTAATTGGTTCAATAGAAGATCAGCTCTTACTTTACTTGCACTTGATGGCTGGTGTCAACGTATCCGGGTTATGGAACCATAATTCATCCAGCTAAAAGCTGTTCACATATACAGAGAACACAATACTAAGGCTGATAGCTTATCCAAAGAAGCATTAACCTTGGCCTCAAGCCATTTTCAGTTTACTGAATTCACTGATGGTGAATGTACTGATCATGACACTTTCTAGCTTTTCTAGCCCTTAGCACTTGAGTCTTTTATGTGATGCTGCTATTGACATCCTTTGGATGATTGAGGTGGATGATCCCCTCATATTATTGATCTCACTTGTTTAATGCTTCTTTGGATTAGCTACTTCAATATTAGACTTGAATTCTCTGTCTATTGAAGGGTAGTGCTGTGGATGTAGTCAAAATTCCTAGATTGTAAGTGTTCCCTTTGAAGGTAGGTCCAGTATTCCTGTGAAGATGATCAAAGACATCTGTCTGCTGATGATGAACATAGTTGTATCTTCTCCATGTGCTCAACAATAGCTGTTGTAGTATGCTGATGATGAACATAGTTGTATCTTCTCCATGTGCTCAACAATAGCTGAAGTTGTAACCAAGTTACCTTCGATTTCAATGAAATAACAAGGAACTAATATTTTCCCCTGGAAAAACCCTTGGCTCTTTGGTAAGCTTAATAAACTATGCATTTTCACTTGGTGCTTCAGGTAATTTATCTCGGATAGTTGCAACTTTTGTCAACAAACATGATTTCAAAAGTATCCAATTGTATTGTATGATAAAGAATAAGCACATAACAATTCATTATTTTTATTTTAGGAAAAATAGTACCTTGTAAACGTGTAATTATCAAGCACATGTATGTCAAACTTTATTTTCATATCAAGAAAGCATACTCTTTGTAATTTGTATCATTAATATAAAAAATAAAATAAAAATCGATGATCCTACTTAAAGAACACTATATTTGTTTACATATTTTATATTTAAAAAACATTTATCAAATTAGAACACAAATATAAAATCATGAATTTGTTTTTGTATGATATCATATTATAGAAAGTAGACTCAATCTCTTGTAAATTACTTAATGTTAGTTACAACATGAAATTTTTGTAAAACTAGCAAAATGATTCCAATCAGATTGTGTTCAATTAAGAAGTTGAACATTTGATTATGTATATTTTAATACTGAGTTATTACTATTATAATTTAATTTTGGAAATTATTATCATTAAAAATTTAACATGGTGTAATTTTTAGAATTTAATGATTAGGATTTTTTCATTCTTAGACTTATCATAGATTGCTTTTTAAAAGAGCATGAAAAACTTAAAATATGCACAATAATGAAGAATAACCCAAAAAGAGGAACACCCTTAAACACACGAATCCATAAAGTTGATAATGGAGTTCATCCAATATGGACTACGTCTCTGGGCTTACTTCTTCAATGGGGAGGCCTTTTTATAAAACTCAGTAAAATGACAAATACATGGCAAAATACATCATTATACCTCAAACATGGAGACGACCTGAAAATAAACTACTCATAACATAAAAAAGATTACACCAGTGTGTTCAGAAGGACAAGACAACAAGAATCGACATAAAACACTCTATACTTCTGAAGAGCTGAAAAACTGACCTCTGGAAAATTCTATGACCCCCCTTGCTGACACGATCCAATTTGTAATGTATGAATCCATACACCTTTTAATGCGGTTGTACAAGCCTCGAGATTCATGCCTACCTTCAGCCCTCTTCTCCTACGCAGTCAGGTTTAGCCCTTGGATGCAGGCTGTGTGGCCTCTCCCCGATGTTATGGAAAATATGAAGACTTAAATAGAAAATGGTGGGTGGACCTCCCAAGGTTCACCCACTTGTTGTATTTGTAAGCCGTTGTATTGGGGGGTGGGAGACCCATGGTGAAGCCCGTAGGATCCCCCCCTTTCATGGTATTGTTTGGTGCCATATATTATATCAGGATTTTGGTTGGTGGTCATCGTTATATACATGCTAACTTTGGGGGCAAGCTTGACTGACCACCAATTATGCGGGTCAGTTGATCCCCCTTTTTCCATCTAATCCACCATCTCAACTTAAAAACATTTTTTTCTATTATAGGATAAAACCCATGTAATAGTCAGATTGCTTAGGTATTTGGGTAGTGGTATGGAGGTTATGGGTTCGAGTCCCGCGTAGTGAAATTCAGTCCAACCAATTTTGTCCGGTCCCAAGATGACACGTATTGCCTTGTGATTGGTCCATGTGTCACTATGAGATTGATCCACATGTGCCACATTATCTCACCAGGTCACCGCCATCTCATCAACCCAATCAACTTGCCAAGTCACTACCATGTGAGATTCCATGTAGGTACTGTACATGCCGCGTGGCATCCTTTCCCCACTATCTATATATGGAAACAATGTCTTGCCAAAACTTCAAAATTGAATAACTTTTTCATACGAAGTCCGTTTTTAGTGAAAAGAACATCGTCCTAATCATTTTGGCAAACTCTACGTTCTAATGTTGGTTTTGTTGAGTTTGAAAATTTTACCCTATGGAGATTCTCTTAGATCATCTAATCATAACAAAATTAAACATTTATTTATATATTAATAAAATGTTACTAAATACATTCTACAATGTTATCAACTTTATCATAAATGAGTATTAGGATGTTAATTATTACCAGTAAAATATAAATAAAAGTATTATTATATGTAATTCTATCTTACTATTTGGAAGAATATATTTTGCAATGCATATCTGGCTCTCAATAACACTAACTTGCACCATGCAGGGTTTACTCTCAATAACACTAACTTGATGTACTCAACCACTTTCCTCATACAAGGGGAAATCATCTAACTCATTTATGACTTAATACATAAATACCTAACCACCAAGGTATAGATGCAAATTTATTGTAATATAATACTAAATATTATACATAACTTGTTTTGAAATTTTTGAAGAAAAGCTTGCCAGGTTTTTACTTAAGCAATTAAACACTTCATGTAAAATATATTTATGAAATTAAAAAAAGTTGATAAAACATGTTTATAACGAATGATAAATATTTAACACTTAACCATAGGTTTACTATGAATGTCGCTTCTGACTTGACTGAATTGAGGTTATAAATTAACAAGGAATTAGGAAAATTTGCAGCATCTCACCCTAATGTGATCACATATTCTCAAAAAGCTTCTAAAAGTTACCCTTTGTAGGCCAACTCTCACTAAAAAGGGTTTATTCTCACAAAAGAGAAAAAGGTTAAGAGAAGGGCTTTAGGAGACATAATTTAACAAAGAAAAATGATGTGACCAAAATAACATTGTCCAAGGTATGAGCTTGACATGGAGATTGGCTCAATGAACACCTAAATGGGTGTGGGTCCACAACCATTTATGTAAAGGGTCTTGCAAGCATATATGGAACGGTTTACAACATTTATTAAACTAAATTGTGTGGAATTTGATTGGAAAATGAAATTAAGATGATTGTAGAAATAAAACTATAAAACTAAATTGTGTGGAATTTGATTGGAAAATGAAATTAAGATGATTTTAGAAATAAAATTACAAGTGGATTAAAATTGCAATCTAATTATTTTGAACGTAATATTTATAAATTGAATTGAATCAATGAAATTTCAAATTAATAAGTAAATTGTCGATTTAGTAAATTAATTATAATAAGAATAAAGTTAATAAAGATTAATACAAATTATACTCTGGTGGGTTAGTTTTATTAATTTGAGTGTTGTGAAATACAAGTAAGAGGCCACGAGGTCAAGCCTTTGGGCTGGTAGCTTCTATGTGGACCTCACTCAATGTTCCCTCCATGTTAGGTTGTCTAATAATTGCAACCAGAGATTCTAACTTGGGTACCATCCTCAAAATGAGGGGAAGTGTCTTGAGAGTTTTTCGTAATGTGTTTTATGTTGAAAACAATTACAACAATTACAAATTATTTAGATGTAAAAAATGTTATAGTAGATTCAAAGTTAACTTAATAAATTTATAATTGTTCTAGTTTACCTAATTTGTTATTTAAATTTGATATTAAGGTAAATTAAATATGGAAAATGCCAATATAAAACCATGGTACAATTAGATCTAAACCACTTTGGTAGAATGTTTAGTAATGCACCCTAAGATTAGGAGTGATTTATAATCATCTTGGGTATTCCAATTGTTAGTTCACCAAAGAACTTATAAACGTAAAATGCCTACAATATGAATAGGATGGGTTATGTAGTTTTTTCTTGGGTATTTGTTACACTTTAGTATAAATAAAATCACCATTATGTTTATTTAATTACTATGGTGTATGGAATAGACTACAATAACCAGACCCATAGAATGAAACAAAAATATTTATGCTGGAAACCCATATGAGGAAACCATCATTCAATGAAGGATTATACCTTTCATCTTCTTATATAATGGAGATTACAATATAGAATACAAAGCTTTCCAATCTTGTTGTGAAACTATGGGACATTATGGTCTTCTACAATCCTCTATAATATGTTTATGTATATCTTCTATATTAGCACCCCCTCTGCACTTTTACTCATATTATGAAACAATCAATGGTTAGTGAAAAAAATGAACCCTTTTCCTTACTTGTACTAGGATTTCAATAGCTAGAATTAGGGTTAAGGTTGATTTTAGGGTGCCAAAACCATATTGAAATATCCATGATGTTTCTCAAAGTCTCTAGTTGAATCCTCCACATTACTAACTCCCCATACACTTTAAGAAAACCCCATGATAAAAAAAATTTGCTTTCATTAACCTTTTTAGTGATTTTTTTGTAGTTTTTAAGAAAAACCGATGTTATTTCATAGTGTAGTGCCAAAATTGGTGCTATTGAAATCAACTCTAGCACCAAGAACATTTTCCTTTGTAGCACCAAATTTATCTTCCCTATTAGCATCGAGTTTAGCTTCCATTTTATCACATGTTTTAGCTAAAATCAATGCTAATACTTTCAACTTTGGCATTAGGAATAACTTCCTTTTTAGTTCCACATTTAGAGGTATTTTTAGTGTTGAATTTAGCTTCCCTTCTAGTGCCTATTTTATCTTCATTTTTAGCGTCAAAATTAACTTCCTTTCTAGCTCTGACTTTAGTATCAAGTTTCCTAAGTGACCAAATAAAATAGGGGAAAACTTTTCAAAACAAATTTAAGAAATATTAAGAGATAAAAATAAGCTACTTGTATCGATCCTCATGAATGTGAGCTACAAATTTAAGAAATATTAAGAGTTAAAAATAAGCTACTTGTACGATTTTAATTATAATTTCTTATTTTCCTTCATAAAAAATCCTCACTACCTACCTTTCATTGTTTTCTCATTTCACCTCTTTGTCTCTTCCATTATCCTCCCTTCACCTATTTCCCATTGGGTTTCATCCTCATGGAGACTTTGGTTTTTGTTTCATGGAGGAACCTCCATAAGGAAGGTGAAGGATTCCCCCTTCCCTTCACCTCCTTGATTCCTCTTTCACTTTGATTTTGATTTATTGATTTTCTATTTTTTTATTGTGTTTTGTTGTTGTAGGTTTAGGGTTTCATGCATGGAAGCCAAGTTTTCATGGAAGAACCTCCATAATGAAGGTAATGACTTCTCACTTCCTTCTTCTCCTTCCTTTCTTCCCTTTTTTACTTTACTTTTACTTTGTTGATTTTATAATGTTTATTGTTATTTTGTTGTTGTAGGTTTATGGTTTCATGCATGAAGGACAGGCTTGATGGAGGAACCTCCATGAATAAGGTAATGTATTCTCCTTCTCCTTCTTTCCTCCTTTATTTTGTTTTTCCTTTATTGAGTTTTTAATGTTTATTGTTGTTTTGTTGTTGCAGGTTTAATAGAGAAAGATGGAAAAAATGACGTTTTTGGGGCTATTCTAAATTCATAGATTTAGTTAATAGGCATGGACTAAGGAAATCCCTTGCATTCATGTAAGGGAATCTAGGTTAAAATCTTGGCACTCATATCTCTTATTACTTAGTTTTCTCTTCGTATCAAATGTTGATATTTGTCGAAGATCTACATTATTCACTTGTTTGCATGCATAGGTTAGGATAGTTTCAATTTAGATCCACAATTTTAATGGGATATATATGTGGGAATGTAGCTCAAGTGGAGATATTTCCTTTTGGAAAGTGATATGGGTTCAAATCCCAAAGTTCCCTTTGCATTTTCCATTTATATTTTCATTTTTTACCATTTCTCTTTTATGTTTCTATAAATTCTAATTTGCACTAGCTTAGTCTAGTTCCAATTTAGATAGGTAGTATTTATGGTATATTTTTGTGGGAATGTATCTCAAGTAGAGATCTTGTCTCTTTTGAAAGTGATCTGGGTTCAAAAATCATGATTCTTTTACCACCTTTTAATTTATTTATTTTAATTACATTTTTTTCTTTTTATTTATGTACATTTTAATCTACAAACTGTTGGTGCTAAATTTAGCACTAAAAAGAAAGATAAACCCGATGCTAAAAAGGAATCCAAACTCAATGCTAAAAGGGAATCTACTCTTGGTGCTATTTTTAAATTTCGTTTAACACCAACTTTAGAATCAAGTAGTTGTGATAAATTAAAAAATAATAATACTAAAATCCGATGCTAAAATAGGCACTAATGGCATGCTTTGTTGTACTGATATTGGAATTATAATAAGCTCACATGGACACCACTTCGAAATGTTTGGAATATTTAGAATGTTACCTTACGAAGGCCCAAAATGTCTCATGTGAAATTTTGTTTAGACACATAATAGCTCACTGGGAAAGACTCAATGGAAAGAGAAATTGCCACTAATGCTTAAGGAGGCTTATGGTAACCCTAATCCATCATAAGTACAAAAATATTGTTTAGGGCATAAATAATGTGTCAAAAGTGGATCACATGAATTTGAAAAAATAGACACCATCCTTGAGATGTCACAAATTCATATCTCACCCACATAGAGAATAAATAAATTCATATTGTACTTATGTAGATCGATTTGGACCATGCCTTCCCATTTTTTAAGGAATTTAGTCATGAAAAGCTTTAGTTTTGGAGGTGATGGGGAAATAATTAATAAATTTTATCCTTGTGGTACCATTTTCCATTAGTTGGTAGTTTACACTTCAATCCTACTCCCCAAAGTTCTTATTGACCCCTTCATGTCATTCTAATCTTCTTCTACAAAATTATGTCCTTTGTTAGTTCTGATTAGCATCTATGAGTCACAAGAAATTGACCTACTTAATATGGCATCCAACTTCTAGCATGGTGTAGTCCAAAATACATTGATGAATCTAATATATATATAAGAAATTATTCTCCTTAGATTCCCAAAGTGCACTCAAACACTTTTAAATAATAATGTTTCATCTTCATGTCTTGATGTTATTCTTACAAGCATTTCTAAACTATGTTTACTTCTGAAATGAGGCTCTCATATGAACCAAAATGGAATAGAGCATCTACCTTGTTCTTCTTTATCTTAATCTTGATATGGATCAAATTTGTTATCTCCTTCTCCTCTTTTATATAGAGGATACTTAATATCACCTTCTTCTACACTATTGTGCAAACAATATTTTCATCCACATAATGAATGCTTTCTATATTCTTTCCTGCATCTATTAGAAGATTATTTTTCTTGGATTTCTCCCAGTAACTGTGGATTATCGGATTAAAATATGGATGTACTTTCTAAATTTTTTTTATGTGATATTTAATGTTCCATTAATGGCCGTAGAGGTTATTAAGGTCCTTCCACACAAGTGCAATGGTGGTGGTATTCTTTTCCTTGTTTCCCTTCTTCTTCTCAACCTTATTGGAAGCTCTATCTTGATCTATATACTTCAAACCATTTGGTTTCTCCTTTTTCATGACATATTCAAAGTATTGGTATTATACATGGGTCATATCTAAGCTTCTAGGCTTAAATAATATAAGTTGTATTCTTATGTGATTGTGAAGAACACCCATGCAATTGATGACCACATCTAGGTCCCTAGGAATTGTTCTCAACTTGATAGCTTGTTATTGGATCTCTATAGTGTACTCTTACATGCTATTCCCTTGCCTCTATGAATACTATTTCCATAAAATCCTCTTGTTTTTTTCATATATAATAGGGTAGAAAGGGACTTGACAAAGTATTTAAATACCTCCCACTTAATTATTGGTGGATCTCCCCCTAGACAAGGGCCTTAGTGTGTTTCTCCCACCAAATTTTCACATGGACTTCTAGATTTAGATAAGAAAATTATATTTTGTGTTCCTCATGTATGTTATGCACACTAAAAATAGTTTTATAACTATTGCAACCAATGTGTTGTGAGGCGATTTGAATTCAAATATATATAGCATAGCTCAAATCTCCCAATGGCTTAGTGAGGGACATTGATGGAGATACAACTAGATACTTATCATTTTCCTAAGATATACTTGTCATTTCTCCAAAGTTTGAATGTAAGGGAAGGAGGAAGAAGAATACATGTTGTAGCATGATTGTTTGGGAAGCATTTCCTTGTTGAACGTTGCTTGCTTGCTGTTCCTTAATCTCTCCAAATCACTTGCACACAATCAAATCCATACCTTTCTCATTCCTTCAACATGAAAAATAATTAGATGCATATGAATTGAGATCTCATTTCCAACCAAAACAATAACACATCATTAAGGGGGGAAATTGAATCTATTTTTATTAAATAAAAGATGAAGTATAATACTTACAACCTTATCATTTGAAAATTCCATCCTCCTCCATTATGCAGGTTCACTCCTTCCCCCTCTTTTCCTTTGATCATCAAAATTCACAAGTGAAGAGAGTCTATTACAATTACTCCAGTGTTTTGGAATTCTACAATTTATCCTCCTAAATTATTACCCCGGATGGCTCTTAATATCTTTTGGATGGGTGAGAGGGATGAAAATCACAAATTGGGATAGGAATTCCCTTAGTTTCTCTTTTCATTATTCTATTTGCAGTTAATATCCATGGTTTTGATATTTTCATGCTTAATTGAGATTTATAGAATACATATTTCATGTATTTTATTCCACTTGGAGTTTGTGGAAACTTGATTCTTATCTCATAATAGGAAACTCAATTACTTTAGATACCCTTTTAGAGATTTTTCGGTAACCACTTGCACCTTTCTTCTAGCAAAGTAGTGGTTAGGATATGAGATAATGTTATTTTTCAATGCTTTCTCTTAATCTTCATGTTGCAGGAAACATTTTTATATGATTTCACCCTTTACATTTAAGGGTGTTAAATATTGTGATAACCAATGCACCCTAATGTGTGAGGTCTGAACCAAAGATGAGTGCCGAAATACTTAATCTGACATAATCGATGATCATGGATAAAGGGATAAAGAGGACAACCATATATGTAGGAGTTGGTAAACACATACAAGAAAAACAAGGGAGTTCCCCATATATATGATAACTTCTTGAGGCAAGTATACCCATGTTAAACAATAAAACAAGCATGAAAAAAAATACAAAGTTGATCCATGTCATAAGAACTTCTAAGAATGTAAACATGCACCATGATAAGTGGGATATATCAAGGTCTTCATGGTACTTTAACGTGGCAGTCTAATCTTGTACAATGCGGGTAGTGTATCGATGAGTGATATGACTATTTGTCCCAAGGTCTTCAATCCAAACCAACAATTGTATGAGTCTATATCATGTGAATGAATGAACCAAAATTGAGCATAATAAGTCATATAATTACCAATAATTGATGTATATCATTAATAGATGCAAGGTGGGATGCCGATAATGATGATGGCATCCAAGTTACTGAGTGCAATTTAAAAAGTGTGAATATATTTTCTGTAGTTAAACACTTGTAGAATCAAACGATTAGGGGTTATTGATGTATACCCACTATCATTCATGAGTAAATATGCCACTAATGATTGAAAGATACAAGGTACTCCAATATTCCTACACCCACTCTCTAAATAGTGATTTGACATTGAAAGGAAGAGTCGATTTGTCGAAGGGAGTGCCTTAATGTATCCCTTATCAACCGACATGAAACATAGATCAAAATTTTGATATAATTTGGTAGAGCTGACAAGATCCAAGACAATACAATGAAAATAGGAAGGTTGACATGATTGGTCAAAAATATTTGAGGAATGGCGAACACAGTTTTGAATTCCCTTGAACAAATGACACAATGCATAGGGACACCTGGAAACATAATATTCTCCAATGTCGAATGCATTAACAAAATGTCTATAATGATGGGAAGGATAACCCATTTTTGTTGAGATTAATGGTATAGTTTCCTAAGGAAAATGTAGATGATTGGAGTGTACTTTATAACTGACCAAAGTAGGTGTCAATTCAAGGGAGATAAGGTTTGACTGTTACTATTTCATTCCATGATGAAAAAGAAATATATTCACTAAGCCCCTTTTTGGATTTTGGATTTTTTTTCCTTTTTTCATGGATAAGCTATAAAAAGAATAAATAATGCTATAATACATTGGAGGAAATGAGTTTCTCAAGAGTGTGTGACTACATTCCAAGGGCATGGGTCAAGCTAAGGAAAAAATAAAAAACAAGGGTTGAGATAGTTATGTACACTAATAAGTATTTTTATTCTAGGGATATAAGTTAGTTGAACAAGAGCAATGGTTTATAGGTGTTAAGTAGCAAAAAGTGATTTCAAAGGAAAAGATACAACATAAGCAATAAGCAATGAAGAAGTAGGAACAAATGCTCAAGAGGATATTTTAACACATGCTTATGTAGACTAACAAAACATAGGGATCCCACCTAGAAATGGTTAGAAATGTATGAGAGAGAAATATGAAGTCTGAAAATCAAAGTCATGATGGTACTAATAAGGATCCAAAGCCTATAAGAAAAAACTCGACACGGGAACCAAAATGAAAATAGGGTGTTTACTATATTGTCCCATGTTCAATATACTCTTTGTTTGAAATGGTGGAAAATGCAAATACAGTGGGATGACGCACCAATTTCCAATAGGTTCGATCTTAGGGAAAAGTTGGGTGGAAAAAGGTTCGAATGAATCATAATGGAGGGGAAACCTAAATCTATAAGAAAACATCAAAATATCCCTGATTAGATCAAGGAACATGCAAATCATGGCCTTATACTTGGGTATATTTAAACTAAGTAATATCCTAGTGGTCCCACAAAAGATACACGTATGTGGGGTGTAATTGAATGTTCATAACTTTGAGGATAGCTTCATCTAAAGACAAAATGTTGTCCAAGAAGTCATGTGAGATTGGAGAGATAACGACCCATATGGGAAAAGTAAACGGATTAAATTCCTCTTGCAAAGGAAGAGTTTGATATGAATCTTCCAAATCCATTTGAAAAGTTTGGTATGAAGCTTCTGTGACATATAAGGGGAAACTATTATTTAAGGAACCACATTTTACAAAATTGGGCATTACTTCAGCATCATTTTACACAGTTAAGGATTATGTCAAGACTACTTGCAATAAAGGTGATTCATCTGCTAGAATGGGTTTGGGGAAAAATGATAGTAGGAATTAAGCTACCAATGTTATGGTAAATACTAGAGAATCTTGTGAGATGAGTATCAATACTAGGTGTGTACAAGTTCTCATGAGGGAAGAATACTAAAGCATTCCTACCCCAATGTCTTGAACCACCTTGAGTGAATCCTTAATAAAAGAAACACTTGGTTGGACATTATTTTGAAGTGTGTAGTAATCTAATTAGTCAATTGTAATGATATTCCCTTGATGAGGGAATCAAATCACTCAAAACACTAAAAATACTACGACCATCATAGCATGTATATGCTACATCCCAATAGAAAATTGTAGTCTATGGAAACCTCCACTACCTCAACTTCAATTGTAACATTTTTACCTCCCAATTCAATTGGGTAAGCCATGACAAGTCTTGTGAGGAGGGAAATCATTTCCATCAAATTCTTTTAGCATAGAATGGGGTGGAACAAAGGTGGGTGATCCTAATGCTATCCAAATTTTCAATGGCATGACACAATTCGAGGCCCCTTCATCTACTATAGTTTGAAAATTGTAATTTTTGTGAAATGCCAATTTAATTTGAAAAGTGATTTGTGAAGGGATCTTACATGTTGATTGGTCTAATTCAAATGTGATCAAATTAGTATTGGATGGATCAACAACGCTGAAAACATACAATAGTGATTTCCTTTGTGCAGGACAACATTGCAATACCTCCAAGTCCGACATGTCACATGGTGCTTAAGCTAGGTCCTCAACAACATTGTAGTTGTGAGGAGATCGCACATTAGGATTATGGGTTGTTCTATGTAGAACACCTTTGGGATGGTGAGGTACTATGTTAATGGTTGGTTTCTCAAAGGTGAAAGAACCACTTGGTTGTGATTCCAGTGGATCCAAAACACTAGGGGGGGCAGCATAAGAATGATCCCCCATTTGGATATTAACCTCATGACCACACATGAAGATATTAGAACTGGGGGGGTTTCCCCTATGGGTGGGTGTTATAGCATGTTTTTGTTTCTCATTTTAAAGCATTTGCTTGTTTTTAAAACATGGTCTTTCTTTCATTTTTAAGTTTGGACTTTAGGTTCCTTTAAATTTTTCTTTGATTTTATGCTTATATTTATAGTTGACTTCATAGTTTTTTCCAATTTTGGTTTTACTTAGTGAAATTTATGGTTTCTAGGGGCTTGTAGGATGTTTATATGACTTAAAGGTTCTAAAAAATATCATAAGGTTTTATTTAAAGCCATTTAACCAAAGTTTAACCCTTTGTTGTGAGTTTTGTTTTGAAAATTATTAAAACAAGTATTCTTGTAGCGCAAGCTCAGAAAAGGTAAACACGCGTGCTACAAGAAAATCGTGCTATCTGAAAAATCATGATTTTGGCTTGAAATTTTCAAAGTTCATGCATAGGAGAAGTCTTTCACACCCGTCAATGAGTTTGATACGTGTATAAACCTTACTAATCATTTTGACAAGTGTTCAAGTTAAAACAAGGATGATTCAGGCAAGTTGCAGCTGCCCGAAATTTGGAAAAGGGAGATCTTTTAAAATGTAATGATAGTGCACGATGGGAGTAATTCAAAGCTAGTTATGAATTTATTGGATGTATGAAATCTTACAGAGATTGTTCAGATACCTGTTAATCTGTGGTTGGAATTTTTGTACAAGGGGAGGCTTTTAGCTACTATACTGAGCTAAGTTTCATAAACTCTTATGTATTTTGAATTACTGATTATGGTATATATGCAGACTATAAGCCCTGTTTATCTTATATACTGGTTTCATTTCTGATTGGTTTAATCACTCATTTTATAAATTCATTTCCCGTTTAATGTTATTTCTAATGAAATTCTTGTGGGCTGTGGATGAAATTCAGTAATGTGTTTACGTTGTTATGGTTTATGCTTCATATATGTTACATATCAGTTGTTCATTGTTGCATGATTTAGTGTTTGTCTTAGCCTTATGAGTTTTTACCCTCTTGTTTACAAACACCAAAACCAAAACCCTAAAAACCTATTTTTCTTAATTTGATTTATTGAGATTGTGTTGGCTTGTTCTTTAGTAGTCTGAGAACAATTTCTGGCACTAACCTCTTTGGCGCCGTTGCCGGGGATGAAGATGAAAGCATACTTTCCCTGGGTTACTCATCATTTAACCTGTTTTGAGAGGTGGACTTAAACCAACAAATTTTAAAATACTACATTTCACCAAATATTTCACAATGGCTACTAAAGGAGTTGGAACAAGAAGTAGACCTAGTTCACCTTTACAACTGGGTGTCTCATACCCAGAGCAAAATCTGAAACTAGCTAGGAAAATCAAGAGGTCTCAGTCATATCCAGCCTTATGTAACCCTGACCAAATAGACTTATTGTCACCTTTTTTCTGTTTCAAAGGAAGAAGAACAAGATTCATCCTAGTTGAAACCTACAATCCCTGTTAGTAATTTTCAGATTTTTATTGATCCTCAGTCTTTCAAGAAAGCAAAAACCTTATCTCCTGGAAAAATCCCTTTATTTCACCTCAAAGTTGGTAAGAGTCCTTTTCAGCCAAGTTCTAGTCAAGTTTTTCCTTCATCTAAACCAGTCAATTTAAATATGGCAGCCCAAAATCAACCATTAGATATGATGGATCGAATGGTGGCAGCTAGGTATGCACCTCTAGTTTTACCTCAGCCCTTAAATGCTCTTCCTGGCGGAGACTACCAAAAGTACTTACTGAGGTTTAATGGACAAGGTGAGACCACAGTTGAGGAGCATTGGGATGCATTTATCAGCTATGCAGATAATCAAAATAGCAAGGAAAAAGATGTGTGGATGAGGATGTTCATACAAAGTCTGGATGGAGAGGTCAAAAGATGGTTCAAAGAGTTACCAGCAAACTCTATTACTATAATAGAAGAGCTTCAGGATATTTTCATGAGACAATGGGGTGATACTAAGGATCACACATATTACATTACAAAGTTTGAAGCTCTACGAAGGAAGAAAGATGAAACTATAGCTGATTTCTCTAAGAGGTTCAATAAAATGTATGGTAGAATCCTGATAGAGATTAAACCTTCTGAAACTTCTGCGAAAGTCACTTATGCTAATGCTTTTGATCATGAGTTTTCCCTACTTTTGAGAGAAAGAAAACCTATTAGTTTACTTAATATGCAAGATTCAGCATTAAAAGTGGAATCTAATATTGTTGCTTCTAATAGACTAAAGGGAAACTCAGCTCTACAAGTTTATGACAGAAAGGGTAAGAAAGAGGCAGTTCCAGTGGTTTCAACATCACACTCTGCAGATGGTAAGATTGATGAGATGGCAAAACTAGTGAAAATACTAACAACAAAACTAAACAAATTGGAATTAGAGAAAAATTCCAAAAATTCCAATAGGCTTGTTCAAGAGGGAGACAAAAACCCTAATAATCCAAATCAGTTCAGAAGATAGTTTGCACCTTGTTTCATTCCCAGAGAGAGAAGAAATAATGACATACAATGAGAGAGGAGAGAAGCTGAGGATCAAAAGGTGCCACCCCCACTTCAAAATAATGTTACTGATGAAGAAGAAATAGAAGAAGAAGAGTTTTTTGAGGATCCAGATCAAGACATGAATTATTTTGGAGAACAGTTGACTGAAGGTTTTGTGACTGAGGAGGATTTTTTAAACTCTGAATATTATGATGCAGATGTTTTTGAAACAGAAAATGATTTAAACCTTGAAGTAACTACTGATATATATCAGTATGATCCAAATAAAACCCTAAATTTAAGCTCAGGGCCAAAATAGGTGGTTCAAAATCCTAAAAAGAAGGCAATTCTTCCTCCTAAACAGTAGTCTGATCTAGTATTAGAAAAAAAACAGAATCAAGATAAACCAAAGAAGGTTATTGAAGTAGAAGAAGTGAATAAGAATATGTAGAATTTTAATCTCGAAAATGAATTGTGCAAAATTAAAATCCCCATGCCTTTCCCTGAGTTGATAAAAAATCCTTCTTACAAAAACTCAGTTTTGAAAATGATTGGTTCAACAAGCAGCCAAGTACCCTCTGACACAGTAAATTTATAGGAGGAAAATCCTAAAATTTTTATTGGATTAGCTTTGGCAGAGAAAACTGAGAATGATGCAAGTGCATCTCCACCTTTTTACATCACATTGAACCATTCATGAGCAAATGATACATAACTTCCTTTTGGATTCATGAGCTTCTCATAATCTAATACCAAAAGCAGTCATGGAGGCTTTAGGGTTGAGCATAAGAAAACCTTATCATGACTTGTATGCTTTCAATTCTTGAGCTGTATAATGTTTAGGAGTAATAAAGGATATGGTGGTTAGTTTAGCTTAGCTACTAATGAAAAGTGTTATTATGGATGTAGTTGTGGCGGATATCACACCTAAGTTTGGAATGCTCCTTTCTAAATCTTGGGCCAAGAAGGTAGGTGGAACTCTATAGATGGACTTAACATATGCAACCATTCCTGTCTTTGGAGGTGAGAATAGAAGGTTGTAAAGAGAGTTACAATTTTCTTATATTGTAACTGATGATAGGAATCCTACAAATCATCCATTATATGATGTTGACAAAGATTTGGGTACTTGTATGTTGCACTTTAGTGATGATAATGATGCTGCTGGTATATTACAGGTTGAAAAAGAAAAATCAGTCAAATGCACTAGGGAATAGGAGGATGAACTTTGGAAAATGTATTTTGATGGATCATCATCTAAAGAAGGTGCTAGAGCAGGAGTTGTCCTGATATATCCTAGTGGTGAAGTGGTAAGATTAATGTACAAGTTAGAATTTATTACCACTAATAATACAACAGAGTATGAGGCTCTGTTGTTAGGTTAGACAGTTGCAAAATTTATGTATTCAACAAATCTCTGTGTATGACGACTCCGAGTTAGTTATTGATGTTGTTGTCGGAGAAACCACAGTATCGGAATGACCAAGTAGACGTTTCGGATCCATATCAGGAGCCATCATTAGGACAATGTCGAATGTGGAGAGAGTGAGAATCATTGATAAATACCGGAACCGGGTAGAAAAAGTCTAAGGTCGGCCGCGGAGGCTAGGGTTTGCTAGGTTAAAAAAAAAAATATTTTATTTTAATTTCAAAATGTGCGGAAAAATTATTCTTTAAACCTATTTTTTGGAATAAGAAAATGTTTATATTATTAAAATTTTATACAATGGCTAAATTAAGACAATATTAAATTTTTTTATTAAAAAGTTAAGGAGAAACTAAAAAGAATTTTTTTTTAATTAATTATTTAAGAAGTTTATAAGGTGGTCAATTTCAGCAAGTAAGGAATAACTATCAAGTAAAGCAAGATTTGTTGAAAGTGTACAGGAATGAAGTATGGGATATGATAGATAATTTATTTGTGGCTTTTAATATCTCTTATATTCCTACGGATCATAACCAAACTGCTGATTCTCTTGCCCTAACAGCCACACATTTTAGGATTCCTAAAACAACTTAGCTGAAGTATCCTATTGAAGTTAGGTACAGACCTTCTGTGCCTGATAATATAAAGCAATGGAGAGTTTTTGAGGATGATTTTGAGATAAAAAGGTTTTTAGAGCTGACAGGTGAGTTCTCTAATTCCTTAATTGACCAAGAACAAGATGATGAAATTGAATATATTGAGGGTGTTGCAAAAAATGAAATTGTAGGTCACAAAATCATTGATCTGAAAATTAATTTTATTCCTAAGGGTCTGGTGCCTTTGGAGAGGATTTTTTTGAAGGATGATACCCCTTTAAAACCATCTATGCAGTCTTCAAAAGAAAATGTAATGGATTGTAATATTGGAACCAAGGATCACCCCAGAATAGTGAAGATCTCAAAGGCACTCACAACAGAGCAAAGAAACAGGTACATCAAGTTATTAAAAGAGTATGCTGATATTTTTTCTTGGTCATACCAAGATTTGAAGACGTATGATACTAGTATTATACAACATAAAGTACCTTTGAAACCAAATGTTAAACCTTTCAGACATAAATTAAGGAGAATCAATCCTGCTTTATTCCCCATTATAGAAAAGGAGGTAAAAAAATTGTTAGATGCTAAGATTATTGTTCCCCTCTGATATTCTTCATGGGTAGCAAATCTAGTACCCGTCAGAAAAAAGAATGGTGAAATAAGATTGTGTGTTGATTTTTGAAATTTGAATAGGTCTTCACTTAAAGATAATTATCCTTTACCAAAGATTGAACAAATATTGCAGAAGGTGGTTGGTGCACAAAGAATCTCAATGGTAGATGGTTTTTCAAGGTATAACCAAATTGCAATGCACCCTGATGATAGAGAAAAGACAGCTTTTACTACCCCTTGGGGTACTTTTATGTACGACAAAATGCCTTTTCGATTAATGAATGCTGGAGCTATCTTTCAAAGAGCTATGGACATAGCCTTTGTGGGAGAGAGGGATAAGTTTGTGGTGATCTATTTAGATGATATTACAATCTTCTCACAGTATGATGATGTGCACTTAAAACACTTAAAACACTTAAAACAAACTTTCTTGAAATGTAGAAAATATGGATTGTCTCTCAATCCCAAAAAGTTGCATTTTGTTGTACAAGAAGGTAAGTTGTTGGGTCATTTGGTTTTAGCTGATGGAATAAGGATAGATCTAGAAAGGGTAAAATCTATTCTGAAAATTATTTTACCAAGGAGTAAGAAGGATGTGCAATCTTTTATTGGAAAAATAAAATATCTGCGTTGGTTCATACCAAATTTTGCTGAAACCACTAAACAAATTACAACCATGTTGAATAAAGATCAAGAATTTAAGTGGACTGTAGAAGCTAAGAATTCATTTGAAAAGATTAAGATAGCTCTTGCAGAAGCACCAGTTCTAGTAAGTCCTGATTTTTCAAAGTAATTTTTGACTTTTTCTTTTGCATCAAAGGATACTTTAGCTGTTTTTTTATTACACAAGAATAATGATGGACTTGAACAACTAATTGCATTTTTTAGCAAGAACCTTAGAGACTCAGAATTGAAGTACAACACTTTGGAGAAGCAAGCTTACTCATTGGAAAAAGCATTAAATTTTTTTAGAATTTATGTTCTGCATTCTAAATTCATTGCTTATGTTCTTAATGCTTCCATTAAGGATGTATTGACTAAACTTGATAGTGAAGGAAAAAGGGGGAAATGGATTGCAAAGAAAATGGAATATGATGTGGACATTAAGCCTACAAATCTAGTGAAGGGACAAGGTTTGGATAATTTGTTAGCTGATTCAAATTGTCAAGATTTAGGTGTTCATCTCATGGCAGAACAACCTGTACAAGAAGAATTGCAAGCGGAGCAAGAGAAGGAAAGAATTATGGACCACTATGCAGAATCCACATGGCATGCAGATATTGTACACTTTATTTTGTATTTACAATGTCCAGAACATCTAGATAAGAAACCTGCTAGGTCATTGAAGTTGAAAACTACTAAATATTGTTTGATAAAACAACAACTGTTTTGGAAAGATCCAGGGGGTATTTTGCTTAGATGTTTGGATAAGCCAGAAATTGAAGAGGTAATCTCTGAATCACATGAAGGTGCTTGTAGGGGACATAAGTATTGGAAGGCAACAACTTATAAAATCTTGAGAGCCGGATACTATTGGCCTTCTTTATTCTTCGATGTATATCAGCAGGTAAGAGCATGTATCCCATGTCAAAAGTTAGCTGGAAAGCAAAAGTTGGTGTCTGTACCATTAAAGTCTATTGCAATGAATGCTCCTTTTCAGCAGTGGGGTTTGGACTTCATAGGGGAGATAAATCCTTCTTCTTCAGGGTATCATAAATAGATTTTGATAGCTACAGATTTATTCACTAAATGGGTAGAATCTATCCCCACAAGAAATGCAACAGACAAGGTAATCATAGATTTTATTCAGGAAAATATTCTTAGCAGATTTGGATGTCCCAAGAAGTTATTGACTGATAATGCTCAAGCTTTTAAGTCCAAAGCTATGGTGACATTTTGTGAGAAGAATGGGATTGTTTTGAAACACTCAACACCTTATTATCCTCAGGGAAATGGGTTAGCTGAGTCAACCAATAAGAGTATTATTCAAAGTATCAAGAAGTTATTGAAGCAGAATAAACGATCATGGGACTCAATGTTAAAATATGCATTATGGGCGGACATGATAACAATTAAAAAGGAAATTGGAACTTCTCCTTTTCAACTGGTATATGGTACTGATGTAGTGTTTCCTGTTCAACTTGGTATTCCAGTGATGAAATTTCTTCAAGATAGTCAAGAAGAGCCCAATGATATTCAAAGAAGAATTTATGCACTGATAGAATTATAGCAGAAGTGTGAAACAGTAGAAGAAAAATCTCAGCTGTACAAGATAAAGATCAAAGAAAGGTTTGATAGAAAGATCAAGGAGAACACCTTTTCAAATGGAGATATGGTTTTGGGATGGGATGCTAGAAAGGATCAGAAAGGAAAGCATGGCAAGTTTGATAATCTATGGTTTGGTCCTTTCATAGTATCAAAGATTCTAGAGAACAATAATTTTGTGTTACAGACCTTGGATGGTGAGGAATTGTCTAATCCAGTTAATGGACGTTTCCTCAAACATTTTTACAGCTTTTGAGGAAAGATATTGGATTTTCATCGTATATACTGATGTGAAGATTAGAATAAAGACTCCATGGCCCAATGGAAATTTTGCAAAGTAGCAGGCAGTTCCAGTTACAACACAGAAGGCACTGATCTACAGGTTCTTGAAGCCTCACAGGGAGGAATTCATCCCGCAGCAGGAGCCAGATGTTATAGCCTGTTTTTGTTTCTCATTTTAAAGCATTTGCTTGTTTTTAAAACATGGTCTTTCTTTCATTTTTAAGTTTGGACTTTAGGTTCCTTTAAATTTTTCTTTGATTTTATGCTTATATTTATAGTTGACTTCATAGGTTTTTCTAATTTTGGTTTTACTTAGTGAAATTTATGGTTTCTAGGGGCTTGTAGGATGTTTATATGACTTAAAGGTTCTAAAAAATATCATAAGGTTTTATTTAAATCCATTTAACCAAATTTTAACCCTTTGCTGTGAGTTTTGTTTTGAAAATTATTAAAACAGGTATTCTTGTAGCGCAAGCTCAGAAAAGGTAAACATGCACGCTATAAGAAAATCGTGCTATCTGAAAAATCATGATTTTGGCTCGAAATTTTCAAAATTCGCGCATAGGAGAAGTCTTTCACACCTGTCAATGAGTTTGATACGTGTATAAACCTTACTAATCATTTTGACAAGTGTTCAAGTTAAAACAAGGATGATTCAGGCAAGTTGCAGCTGTCCAAAATTTGTAAAAGGGAGATCTTTTAAATTGTAATGATAGCACACGATGGGAGTAATTAAAAGCTAGTTATGAATTTATTGGATGTATGAAATCTTACAAAGATCGTGCGGATACCTGTCAATCTGTGGTTGGAATTTTTGTACAAGTGGAGGCTTTTAGCTACTATACTGAGCTAAGTTTCAAAAACTCTTATGTATTTTGAATTACTGATTATGGTATATATGCATACTATAAGCCCTGTTTATCTTATCTGCTGGTTTCATTTCTGATTGGTTTAATCACTTAGTTTATAAATTCATTTCCTATTTAATGTTATTTCTCATGAAATGCTTGTGGCCTGTGGATGAAATTCAGTAATGTGTTTATGTTGTTCTGGTTTATGCTTCATATATGATACATCTCAGTAGTTCATTGTTGCATGATTTAGTGTTTGTCTTAGCCTTATGAGTTTTTACCCTCTTTTTTACAAACTATAAAACCAAAACCCTAAAAACCTATTTTTCTTAATTTGATTTATTGAGATTGTGTTGGCTTGTTCTTTAGTAGTCTGAGAACAATTTCTGGCACTAATAGGGGGTTCACCTAGTTTCCTCTTCGTGGAGGTATCGGTTCTATAACAACCATTTTTTGTTGTTTTTGTAAGAAGAGTTGTATCAAAATGGAAGGTTTTCATTTCCCACCACCTCGATCCATCATTATATTAACATCCTCCAAATGGGCATTGATGATTCAGATGATCTCCCTGACAATTTTTTTAAGGGATGTTGAAATTTCATCTATCTTACGTGCCTTCTATTGGAGGATTATGGTTGGGTGTAGTTCTTCTCCTAGGATTAGAATTTTCTTTTTATTTTGTTTCTTCTTCTTTCCTTTAGGGTCTTTTGCTTGGACTATAAGGATTTTGAAGTTTGGGAAGGAGTTGAAGATTATTTCTTTGCTTGGACAACTATAGGCTATGGGTTTTGAACATACAAGTTTCTTGTTTGATGAGTAAGTTGATCAAGTTGTTTAAAAAAATGATCATTCCATCACCATGAGATCCTTAGGGTGGCATAAATGGATATGATGTAGGTCTCACAACATGAGGTATAAAATCATAAAGTGTGCCTAATTGTGAATAGATCAAGTCCATTTGTTGACCACTTTGAATGAGTTCTTTTTAGTCATAACTCTGGACATGACCACATTTTTGAAATATTGTGAAACAATGATTTCATAAACCAATCTGCTAAGAAATCATTTAGGATATATTCTTTGATAAGTCTTTGACACCTACGCTACTCATGATATGCTCATATATGTGAGTAGTGGTGGTTTTCCAAAGCGAATTAGTCAATAGTTATGTACCTATTTCATAGCAGATATGCAATTGGAAATGTGTCAAAATTACCATGGATAACAAAAAAAAATACATGAATTTACTACTAGGTCTAGCTCAATGCACCATCTCATAGTGCTTCCCATTAGGCTTCACTAAAATAAATACAATATAACATTATCATCAACCAAGGATTTGGATGAACACCATAGATAAAATGTCATCACGTGTTTAGATGGGTCATCTCCTGGTATTCCATCGAATTTGGGTATATCCGATGGAAGTTTGGTGGGTATTGTGGGCCACCTGTTCATATGTAGAACAAGATCATTCATTAGCTAGGATAAATCCAATATATTTAAAATGGATATAAATGGTGATCTCATTGGTGCTGTCGCAGATGCTTATTTCACTGGTGGAGCCTAATAACCTATGAATTTTGTCCTTGGAACTGATCAGAATTACAAGGTGTGTTTCCCCCTTTTGGAGGTTGACCCCAAGAATATTGAGTACTTCCTACAAATTTACCACTCCATTGTAGAATGGATTTGATGGATGGATTAGTTCCCCTCGACATGGTACCTATTAAGAAGGGTTGATTTCCACAAAGCATTGTGAAAGTGTAAGGTAGAGGATGACCCCCAAGGAAATCACTTCCCATTTGTGGAGGATAATTCCAAGTGACATTCATATTCCAAGGTCTAGTGCTTCTGCTAAGGATATTAAAATTCCATTGCAAAAGTTTACCCCCATAAGAAAAACCTATCCAAGTGTTGGGAATGTCGAGAGGATTTTGATACTCTGCTAATGTGTGTGCGGTGTGGAATTGACCATCCCAACCATAAGGAAAATCCACATTTGGTAGAGCAGGCCCACTAGTAGGGATACTTGATGATGAAGTAGATGTACTTCAAGGACTAGAGCCCATCACTATACCAACCAACACTATATCTCTAGTTGAAGTCATGTCGGGGATGGGTACATTAACTATTGGGATTAGTACGCTTGTTGATGGAATTTTGGTAGGCATGATGATACCTTGTAGCCATTTGAGGCTAAGTGGGCATGGATCCATGACATGTTGATGAATTCATTAATCAAATGGTGTTTGTTCCATATTTCTCCAACTTTTTAAAAAAGAAGTAAGATCTAATGACGACAAGGGTATTTTCTAGGGCTAAAATTTAGCTAATTGGGTATTTTTTGGATTTTTTTTCAAAACTTAAAGTCACTAATTGGCCATTTCTACTCTAAAAAAATAGCCTATATTTACATAAAATATGTTTTTCATTTAATATTCACCAACATTTACATGAAATTTTAGTAGTAAATAGTATGTTTCTTATTTAATATTCGCCTACCTATCTATATGCATGATTTTTTAAATTCAAAATAATCGTCTAGAATACTATACTTAGGCATACTATTTTAATAATTAAAAAATACCCTACCAGTGACTCACTGATAGCAAGTACAACCAGATCTGTATCATCCATAAAAGGTGGATTAGTGTAAGCAATTGATATATCTTCTAAAGTTTCAATTTCAAAAGGAGTAAGTTCGTCAACTAATCCTATGTTCGATTCATCGTATGGAAATGAATGTTTAGATTCATTTTTTATATAAGTGTCCTTATCCAATAATATTTTTTAATTCGATAGGTAGTTATGTTTCTATGCCACTATGGTTTGATTCTTCTATGCGTCTTTATGATGTAGTGAGGCCAATCAATTCTTGTGATTCACCTCTATGGCTCCTGGATGGAGGATTTGGATGCCAGCCATTTTGAAATATTTGTTAAGGATTTGTTTATCATAACATATAATAGTACAATCAAAAAATCCTAATCCTATCTATACTCAAAATAACAACAATTTCACCCAACTAAAAATTGTCCTGAGATATTCAACAAACAACCCACTTTTCCAAAAACCTAAGTTAGTGAAAAACCAAATTAAGGGACCTTTTGAAACAAAAACTACTAAGGATTTCAACCCTCAACAAATACCAGACGAAGGCGTGAAAGAAACAATTTTAATATTCATGCAATAATAACCAAGGGTACAAGTACTCACCTTGTTAGAATTTCATCATTAAGCTAGCATTATATTTGGATCTTTACTGAGAGAATAATTAGCACAGCAATCAAACACAAGAGACAATGAACACAGTGTTTATCCTCGGGGAAACCGTAAATGGTGAAAACCATGCAACTTCCTCAGAGATAGAATCAACACCAAAATAGAAAAGCCCCAAAACAGTAAGTGATCTCCCAATAGCAGTAAACTTCTTCTTATCTAGCCCCAATGTCTTCTCCTTCCTCAACTATGCGCTACACTTGAGTGTGTATAAGTTGTGTGATAAATAGAGACTCCAGTTCTCTATTTATACTAATCCCGACATGACTAAAACCCTACGAGGGCCGACCTCTACTAGGAGAGTCTAATAACCCTAGTGCCTTGAAATTGTGGGGAATTTAACCCTTAGACAATAGGAGGGTTACCCACAATAACTTGACATGACTTGTTTACATGATAGACCTTCCTGATAGGAACATCGGGGCATGACATAACTCAAGTACATCCTGGATAAACATCGGGTTATAATATATAAGAAATACAAGTGAAATACATTCTGAAGTTACATATACATCAACACTCCCTCTTAACTAGGAAGGTATTCTTTCGACACAATTTTCAGCACAAGTCTTCTTCTCTGTATCTTCTGGATCATCATTGAGTCCTTGTCATCTTCAAGTCTTCTTCATCTTCAAGTCATCTTCATCATTGGATTTGGATCATCACTCGGTCTGGATCATCACTGGATTTATATCATCACTTGATCTGGATCATCACTGGACATCATCGCTGGATCTGGACCATCACTCGATATGGATCATTTCTGCTGGATCATCATCACTGGATCTGGATCATCATCACTCAATCTGGATCATCACAGGTTCTATCTCTTGATTCTTCTCGTCATAGGAACCTCTATAGAGCCAGTCCTTTTTCATACTGGATGTATCATCTCAGAGCTAGTCCTTTTTCATACTAGATGAGGCATCATAGAGATGGTCCTTTTTCATACCAGATGTGGTAGCTACTCAGAGCTAGTCCTTTTCCATACTAGATGAGTCTTCTCAGAGCTAGTCCTTTTTCATACTAGATGAGGCATCACAGAGCTGGTCCTTTTTCATACCAGATGAGGCATCATAGAGCTGGTCCTTTTTCATACCAGATGAGGCATCATAGAGCTGGTCCTTTTTCATACCAGATGTGGCAGCTACTCAGAGCTAGTCCTTTTTCATACTATATGAGTCTTCTCATAGCTAGTCCTTTTTCATACTAGATGAGGCATCACAGAGCTGGTCCTTTTTCATACCAGATGAGGCATCACAGAGCTGGTCCTTTTTTCATACCAGACGTGGCAACTACTCAGAGCTAGTCCTTTTTCATACTAGATGAGTCTTCATAGAGCTAGCCCTTTTTCATGCTAGATGTGCCATCTACATAGAGCTAGTCCTTTTTCATACTAGATGTGTCTTCACAGAGCCAACCCTTTTTCATGCTAGATGTACCATCTACACAGAGCTAGTCCTTTTTCATACTAGATGTGTCTTCACAGAGCCAACCGTTTTTCATGCTGGATGTGGCATCCACATATACTTGACAATGGAACAAGCCAATCCTCTCACCATGTCACAACTCTTACATCCGACCATGGAAGGAACCAATCCTCTCACCATGTCAGAATGGCACAACACTTACATCTGATCATGGAAGGAACCAATCCTCTCACCATGTCAGAAGGGCTCAACACGGACACATCGCTTCCTCTTGGGAGGAACCTCAATCTAGAGAACACCAAGCTTCTCCCTGAAGTACTCAAACTTCACCCTAGCCAATGGCTTAGTCAACACATCACCTATCTATTCATCCATCGCAACATATTGGAGCTTCACTGCTCCTCTCTGCACCGTATCCCTAATATAGTGATACTTGATCTTGATATGCTTCAACTTGTCATGGAATACTAGATTCTCTGACAACGTTACACAACTCTGGTTGTCACAATATATACAAGTAGCATCTAACTGGAGATCAAATAAATCAGACAGTAGCTTCCTTAGCCATACTGCCTCACAACTAGCTGAACAGGCTGCAACATACTCTGCTTCAACTGTACTCAGTGCCACATAGGTTTGCTTCCTACTAAACCATGAGATCACACCTGATCCCATACTGAAGAAACACCCTGAAGTGCTCTTCCTATCAATGGCACTTCCTACCCAATCTGAATCAACATAACCCTCCAAGTTAATCCTTTTATCAACCTTATACTTGAGCCCATAATCAACCGTACCCTTCAGGTACCTCAGAATATGCTTTACAGCAGTCAAGTGAACATGTCTTAGATCTGTCAAGTATTGGCTCAAGGTGTTCACAACAAAGAAAATATTTGGTCTCGTGTTTGTCAGGTACATTAAGGACCCAATCATCTTACGATACATCGTGGCATCAACTGTCTCTGATGAAGCATCACTCAATAGCTTCAGGTTTGATGCCATAGGTGTGGTTAATGCCTTGTAGTCCATCATCCCAAATATCTTCAGGATCTCTACTGCATACTTTCCTTGTCCAAGGAAGATTCCATCTGTAGTCTTCCACACCTCCATACCTAGGAAATAATGCATCATTCCCAAGTCCTTCATCTTGAACTCAGCATCAAGCTTTCTCTTCGTATCAACAATCAAACCATCCATACCTGTCACAAACAGATCATCTACATATAGTAGAAGTATCACCGGGTTTCCATCTTCCAACTTGTAGTAAAGGTTGGAATCTGCTTTACTCTTGGTAAAGCCCAAACTGGATAGAAAGCTGTCAATTCTGCTGTACCATGTCCTAGGTGCCTGTTTCAAACTGTACAGAGCTTTCTTCAATCTACACACATGAGACTCCCTGTCATGTGTCTCAAAACCGAGTGGCTGCTCCACATACACTTCCTCTTCTACTACACCATTCAAGAAAGCATTCTTGACATCCATTTGATGTATCTTCCATTTCATCACTGCAGCTAGAGCAAGTACTGATCTGATGGAAGTGTATCTGGATACAGGTGCAAAGGTTTCTTCATAGTCTATTCCTTCTTTCTGAGAGAAACCCCGAGCCACAAATCTTGCCTTATACTTTTCAATGCTACCATCTGCAGCATGCTTGATCTTGTAGATCCATTTGGAATTTACAACTGACTTCCCTTCTGGTCTTAGGACAACATCCCAAAAATCATTCTTCATGATCGATTGATACTCTTCGATCATTGCATCCTTCCATTCTTTTCGTTCTGCCGCTTCTTCATATTTGGGAGGTTCTTTATCAACGAAGTCACATAGTAAAGCTACATAGCTGGAACATGATCTGGTCCTCTTTCTTTCTCTGAGATTCTCTTCTGGAATCCCATATCTTTCCACACCTTGGATAATCTCTCGTACCCAAGCAGGTTTCCTCTTTTGAGGATTCTTCTCCTGTGGTGGATTTACAGGTCTTTGTGGTTCTTCAAATTCTCAATATTCTTCTTGAGTTTCTTCGTTCATGATTGTATAATGAATTCTGGGAGCTTCTGCTTCTTCAAGTTCTTCAGTAGGTTTCTTTCTGGATTTGATGTAGGCTGAATCTTTGTCAAATGTTACATCCCTACTGATGTCAATATTTTTGAACCCTGGGAATTATATTCTGTAAGCCTTCGAGCTTTCAGAGTATCCCACAAATATACCCTTCTTTCCTGAAGGATCTAATTTCGTTCTCTTCTCTTTTGGAATGTGTGTGTACACAGGACAACCGAATATTCTGAGATGGCTGACTTCTGGTTTCTTTCTAGAGAAGACTTCTTCAGGAGTTTTGTTCTCGAGTACTCTGTGTGGAGCACGGTTCTGTACATACACTATTGTTCTGGATGCTTCTACCCAAAGATGCATAGGAAGATCTTGATCATGAAGCATAGCCTTGTAGCTTCCATGATGGTTCTATTCTTCCTTTTTGGAATCCCATTCTGTTGTGGATTGTAGGGAGTGGACAACTCCCTCTTAATCCCTGAGTCCTTACATAGTTCCTTGAACTCATTTGAAGTGAATTCTCCACCATTTTCTGATCGAAAAGTCTTGATCTTCTTTTCAGTATGGTTCTTGATCAAGGCTTTGAATTCCTTGAACTTGCTAAACACTTCATCTTTATTCTTCATGAAGTAAATCCATGTCTTCCTAGAAAAGTCATCAATAAAAGAAACATAGTACACATAACTGCTTAGTGAGCTTGATGACATTGGTCCACATACATCGGAGTGGATGATTTACAAGATTCCTTTTGTTTTTCTCTCGCTACTTGGAAATGTCTTCTTTGTGTTCTTTCCTTTCGCACATCCTTTGCAGAGCCCTTCATGTTTTGCTTGAATTTCTGGAAGACCTTCAACAACTTTGCTTGCAAGTGGTAGTGCTCTGTAATGTACATGCACAAGCTTTCTATGCCAAAGTTCATTTGGTTCTCCTGTGTCATGAACCAAAGGTTGATCTAGTTAGCCCTTCAACTTGTATAGACCTCCTTCTTGTTCTCCAATCACTATTGCATCATCAAAATTATTTCCCTTTGGCCACATAAGAACTTGGCCATCTACAAAAGCAACCTTCATTCCTTTTGCATCCAATGCAGATCTGGAGAGAAGGTTCTTCTTTAGTCCTGGAACAAATAATACATTCTTCATCTTCAAAGACTTTCTACTAGAGTCTAGTTTATAGAAGGATTCACCACTACCTTTTATTGGATACTGGTAGTCATCCCCAAGTTTCACCTTGTGAGGTGACTCATGTTCAGATAGCTTCACAAATGATTCTTTGAATCTCGTCATGTGCTTGGAAGCACCACTGTCTATAAGCCAATCATTGCTTCTGTGTGAAATAGTTCCCGTGAGAGCGGAGATCAATACATATTCATCCTCACTTGAAGAGTCATCACTCTCTTGTCTGATTCTCTTTGTGGAAGGTTCATCATCCTCTGCAGCATGGGCATCATGTCTTATCTTGTTTCCCTTCTTCTTTAGATTTATTTTGTTAGGGTAGAATCTGGATATGTGACCTTTCTCATCACATGTGTAACATCTAATAGTATTCATATCTTTTCTAGAGTGTGAGATCTTACCTTTGGAGTGATAATTGCTCCTCCTGTTTTTCTTGGAGTGAACTGTGAGAGCTTGATCTTCACTACCCATATTCTCTTCTCGAGCTGCTATCCGAGCTTCTTCTTGAGAGCATTCTTCCCATAGTCTGCTGAACTTGACTAACTTCTTTCTGGCACAAATTCCTTAAATGAAAGAGTCCCATTATCTAGGGAGACCATTCAAGGTGGTCATCACAATCTCTGCATTTTCCACTTCTTCATCTACTGCTTCTAACTGCTCCTTGATCTTAGAAACCCTTGTAAAGTAAAATTGAATAGTCTCAACATTCTGGATCTTCACATTCTTCAATTGGTTTCTCAAAGTCATCTTCTTGTTTATGTTCTTCCCTTTAAACAATTTGGTTAGGGCATCAAACATAGATTTAGGTGTCTTGAGGGAGGACACCTATGGTATGAGATGATCCTTGATAGAATCAGCAATGATTCTCTTTGCCATAACAAACTTCTTCTTATGCAAGGCCTTAGCCTCATCTCCCTCTAGAACTGGAACCTCCTCATTGATATAGGAGTCCAACTCATTCTCTTCCAAGATTAGGGAGATCCTATACTTCCAAGCTCGGAATTTATCAGCTCCCTCAAGCTTTTCATCAAGATTGGTATGATGAGACATCTTAAACTAAGAAGCTCAAATGGAAATACAAAATATTTAGATCTTACCAGGTCAAGATGTCGTATCTAGATTTGGAGCTGAAATCCTGCAGTGTTCGTTCAGTAGCAAATTAGGGTTTTGCTTTTCCAGAGATCTGTCCACCCAAATTCCTTGAAATTTATCCCTAGCTTTGATTTTTTGGAGGAGATCAATCCAGGCCTGGGCTCACTGAAAAATTCCTCTTCTGTGAGAAGCCCTGATTTTCGGCAGTAGTGTCGGGTCCAAAACTGAAAAACCTTAGAATTGGATTCTGTTTCGACAGAGAGATGCGCCCTAAGGAGGAGAGTTATTCCACCTTACTTTTGCTGAAAATATGTGGAGGAAGATCCACAAACTATGAATCCCTAGTTCTCGCAGCAGCACAGTGTGTTCTTCTCAGGTTAGCTCTAATACCATGTTATAATTTCATCATTAAGCTAGCATTATATTTGGATCTTTACTGAGAGAATAACAAGCACAACAATCAAACACAAGAGACAATGAACATAGTGTTTATCCTTGGGGAAACCATAAATGGTGAAAACCCCACAACTTCCTTAGAGATAGAATCAACACCAAAATAGAAAATCCCCAAAACAGTAAGTGATCTCTCGACAGCAGTAACCTTCTTCTTGTCTAGCCCCAGTGTCTTCTCCTTCCTCAACTATGCAGTACACTTGAGTGTGTATAAGTTGTGTGATAAATAGAGGCTCCAGTTATCTATTTATACTAATCTCGACATGACTAAAACCCTACCAGGGCTGACCTCTACTAGGAGAGTCTAATAACCCTAGTGCCCCGGAATTGCAGGGACTTTAACCCTTAGACAATAGGAGGGTTACCCACAATGACTTGACATGACTTGTTTACATGATAGACCTTCCCGATAGGAACATTGAGGCATGAAATAACTCAAGTACATCCTACATAAACATCGGGTTACAATATATAAGAAATACAAGTGAAATACATTGTGAAGTTACATATACATCAACACGCCTTCAACAAACAACCACCCAATGAGTTGAAACCAATATTCTACATTTTTCTTAGGTGTCACAAGAATTCCCCACTTACAGTCACCCATGTGATGTCCCAATAACATCAACTAAGGTCACCACTTCACAATCGATGACTAGGCAGAATAGTCATAAGTTGAGATAAGGCATATAGGCAAGGAACACAAGACATAAGTCTTCAACTCATAATTATAGAAAAGTGATGTCACCCTGAGGACTTGTCACCTTACTAAAAAACCATGTACACACACAAATACCACTAAAGAAGTAAATGGGGGTACCACTTTACTTGGATAGCTTGAACTCATGTCTGAGACATGTTTTCCCCTTAAGTGCTCCTTTCCACTGATGGATTTTCACTCTTTAGTAGTTCCTAGTTTCAAAATTTTGTGTCCTTGGAGGTGTTTACTCTCCAATCCTAGACCAAGGCCCTAGATTAATTTATATTTTTTTCTATCAAAATGAAATATCGATTAATTTTTTATTAAAGCACTCATTTTGAGGTAATTTGCTTATTTTCAAAAGATGGAGTGAAGCTAATATGGTGTTTGTATGACTCAATAGGTGGAACCAATCAATGCATGTATGCTCATTAAACACACTTTTCTTTTGATAAATTCTCTACTTTATCTCAAAGTGATATATTTATCATTCTTTTTCCAAATCATGCAACATTGGATGTTTCAAAATAAAATCAACATTTCAAATTAAAAAGAAAGTTTCAAAGAAAATAAAACTTTCTACTTCTCTCTCTTCAATGAGATCTCAAACCAATGCAAGTTAAGAGGAGTTTATTTATTTTATAAATCATGTGATATGTGATGTTTCAAAATATATTCAACAGTCCAACTAAAAAGAAAGTTTTGAAGCAAAGAAAACTTTAAAATTTTCCCTTTTCAATGGGTTCTCAAATCAATATGAGGTAAGAGGGGTTGGTTCTTTTCCCATACAATTCACAAGCGACACATATCAATGTTGAAATTTATATTCCAAATCTAAAAAAAATTTAACACTTGCAAAATTAAAGGAAAAATCAACACCTCCAAAAACTTCTATATGTTTCAATTGATAAAGAACGTTCGAAAGTATGCAAAGCAAAGCTACTGAATTCTAGTTCCTTTAATCCAAATAAAATTGATCCTAAGAATTTTAAGGAAGGGAACACCCTATGCAATGTGATAAAATTGAAGATTGAAACATTGATATCTTCAAACAATAATTAATCTAAAACTCAACTCTACACTTCCAAAGAGTTTATATATGTTTAAATTGATAAAGAATGTTCAAGTGTAAGCAAATGAAAGCTACTCAATACTTGTTCCTTTAATAAAAAAAAATAATAATTATTATAAGGAAGATCATTCTCAATGCAATTTGAAGAAATCAAAGATTTAAATAGTGATATCTTTAGACAACATCTGTTCTAAAAGCCAACTCAACACTTCCAATTTCAAAAAATTCACACAATCGCTATGCACTTCTTATAATTTTTGGAGGTGCTATGTGAAAATTTTAAAAATAATGAATAAAATGCCTTTCTAAATGCAACAATATCATTCTTTATCATATCATACGTTGCTAATAGATCTGTAAACATAAGTTTTCCAACAATTGCATGCAAGAAAGCTTATGAACAAGCAATATGCAAGCAAGTGCTGTAACTGAAAAGTTGAGTAAAATTGATATTGCACCACCAATATATTAAAATAAATTGATAAATTTGGTAATAATACAAGTTTATCATGACATACATTCCATGAAAAATCCCCATAAACCAATAAATTGAGCAAAAAAATTAAGAAAAAACAATCCACAGGAAAAGAGGATGCCCCAATTCAACTGTTGTCTCTCCTTTCTACCCAATAAGGGTGACAAGGAGGGCATATTCATTCCTTTTATTGCTAAGAGAAAGAATAAAAGGTGGCATTCACTTCAATTTTCCTATGAAGGGTAACTAGGGAGGAAAAGTAGTCAAATATTGGTCCAAGAAGAAAGCAATAGTGCTCCAACTTGTCCCAAATTTTCCCTAATTTCTCCATAAGGATATATTAAATGAATTATAGTAACAAAACACTAAAAATATATGTAATATCACCAAATGCGAGAGACGAAATTATAGAAATAATTCCTTCCTTGGTATGGTCACTAGTTCTATTAGTGAGGGCCATTAACAGAGATGCAAACATATATTGATAATTTTTCTGAGATCTACTTATCGTTTCTCAAAATTTTGAAGATAAGGGAATGAGGAAGAAGGGCACATGTTGTAGCACGACCGTTTGGGAAGCATTTCCTTATTGAACCTTGCTTTATTATTATTCCTTAATCTGTCTAAATCACCTGCACACAATCAAATCCATGACTTTCTCTTTCATTCAACATAAAAACTAATCAAATGCATATAAATTGAGATCCCATTGCTAACCAAAACAATAACACATCATTAAGGGGGGTGGGGAGGGGGATTGATCCTATTTGTATTAAATAAGAGATGAATTGGAATGCTTATAACCTTGTCATTTGAAAATTTCATCCTCATCCATTATCCAAGTTAACTCCCTTACCATGTTTTCCTTTGATCACCAAATGTCACATGTGAACAGAGTCTCTTACAATTCTTCTAGTGTTTCTACACTCTCCAATTAATCATCCTAAATTCTTACCCCAAATGGATCTAAATATATTTTAAATTTGGGTGAGAGGGATGAAAATCAAAATTTAGGATAGGAATCCCAATTAGTTTCTCTTTTCATTCTTCTGTTTGCACTTAATATCCACGGTTTTGAGTTTTTCATGGTTAATTGAGGTTTTTACACATAATACATATTTTATGCATTTTCTTCCACTTTAATTTCATGGTGACTTGATTCTTTTCCCATAATAGGAAAATCAATCATTCTATTTTCCCCATTTAGGGCTTTGTCAGTAACTATTTGCACCTTTATTATAGGAAAGTACCAGATAGGCTATGAGATAGTGTTCATTTTCAATGCTTTGTCTCAATCTACATGTTGTGGCTGAACTTTGTATATGCTTTCGACCTTTAAATTTAAAGGTCCTAAATATTGTGATAACACAATGATTCTATTCAAGTGCTTTGTCCTTACCTTCACAAGGCTTGATCTCATCTTTTTCTTCCATTTCAAATAAGTGTTTAGAAGATTGGTTACTATAATCACATTGTTCAAGTTTTGGTTCTTTCTTCTCTTCCCTCCACTTCTCATGATATTATGGTTCCTCATGAGATTCAATATTCTTTGAAAAGGGGCCCATATTATTCTCAATAATAACCATGAGTACAATTATGCTATTATAAATATAAACTACTTCATCTTCCAACCTTGTGGATATCCTTTTTTTTCATGAATGGGTATTTCTTGGTGCTCTTAACCATTTTATATGGATTTTGGCTACTTCTTAACCTTTTTTGTTTTGATCTGTAGATCAACAAGGTACAACTCACCTGCATATTTGAAATCTCGATTAAGATAAGTATATATTGTGCCTTAAACCACCAAACACCTAATTAAACCCACTTTGGTACCAATGTAATAAAGTTTTCTTTTATATTACAATGATTGGCTCAAGAAAATAGATCTAAAATTAAAATCACTACAATGAGACTATAAATAACTATGCGAATATATTTTAATTTTTCTAAACACCTCAATTGAAATACAATCATATCATTCAATATATTTAACTTCTATTGCATCTAAAATAAACTACAATAGCAATACACTCATAATTGAACATAATTATTTAAATTGGAATACCATATGGGAAAACCAACATTTAATTAAGGATTATTCCTTTCGTCTTCTTATATTACTAAGACTAAATTATAAAATACAAAAAATTTCAAGTGTACTATGAATCTAAGATACAATACAATCCTCTACAATATCCTCTTATCTCTCTTCTTTGTTAGCACCACCACTACACTTCTCCTCATACCGAGGAACAACCAATGGCTAGTTGAAAAAGGTGAACCATTTCCCCTCCTTCTCTAGGTTTTTGATAGCTAACATTAGGGTTAGGGTTATGTATAGGGTTTTGAAACTCTCCTAGAATATCTACTATTCTTCTATAATTATCTAGTGGATTTCCCCATATTCAAATTATGGTAAGTTGACATGGTCGCTAATTAGACATGTGAAGAATATTTGGAATATTCTCTTCTTGAGGCCCAAAATTTCTCATATGAACTCCATTTTAGGCACATGATATCTCATTGGAAATTTCTTAATGAGAAGAAAAAATATTTGTAATGCTTAGCAGAGTCAACAAAAACCCTAATTCAAATAAACACTACTTAGTGTTAAAGTTACAAAATCACGAGTCATTATCCAATCCAATCTTTTGTTGGGATTGGGACTCATGTGTTGAGGTAGGGAGCCTGAGTTGGATTAAAGAACTTGGAGTAATTTCTTGGGTTAGACTCAAGAATGACTAATCCTTTAGTGTAAAATGTTTTTTTTCATGTGTTGAGGTGAATACTTTGATATGTCAAAGTGATGATGTTGTGCAATCTTGTTGGAAAACGCTAAGAAATTATGTGTGGAGTAAGATCCTCATGTGTTGAGGTGGACCTCCAGTGTAGGAGTGATGCTTTGCACGGTGAAGCATTAACGTTGTGTAATATATTACTAACCATGGCCAATGCGATATTAAGGCTCCTCTGTATACTGGCCACCTCTAGAGTGAATTACTTTAGAATATGATCACTTGGTCAGAGAGTACTATAATATGATCACAACATCTGATAAATATTCTTAGTATAATCTGAAATGATAGATAAATTAAAGTTAGCACATAATGACCATGCAAATAAGATAAGAGATAAAGATAAAAATGGATATAGAACAACTTAATTCAAAATTTCTCATGAGAAGACTTTAGTTTATTTAAGTGAACTCAATTTGTTAAGCTTCAGTTAAAGTAACAATGTATGCCTGAGTTAATTAAAGGAGAAGTCATAGTGGTCACTTCAATAAATCAATCAGCATGATTTCAGTCAATAATAGTTAATTTAAGTGCTAATAAGAAAGGAACTAGTTAACTAAAGTGTTTTGCATGACAACACTTTAGTTAAACTAAAATATGACACTTAAGTTACGACAGTTGAGTTACAATACTTGCATGACATCACTTGAGTTAGCACCCTAACTAAGTGATCCTACATCCAATTAGAAGGTGATTTCATCCTGAAATCAGTAAGGAATGATTTAATGTCAAAGATGAAAGGCGTTACATATTTTGTATGCAGGATTGAATAAATTGAGGTGCAAAGCAATTCTGCAAGAAGAGCATTTACTATAGCTTGCATGGGAGCATAATTACCCATGTAGTGATTCTCTAATTCTTGCATGAGACTGATTTTTGCTAGTTATTAATGTGGTGGACACATTGCACATATCATCTGGTTGATGTTTCTTCTCTATATCCCAGTATCTACACCTGGGGTGTTTATTCACTCTTATCTTGCACCTGAGGTGCCGAAAGCAATCTACTATTGTAAAATACACTCTATTCTATCTATCATAATTATATTGAGAATATTTGTTGGGTTTTTTCATCCTCATTATTTTGAGGGTTTTCTCTAGGGTACAACCTATGTTATGGTTCAATGTTTATGTGGATGGATCATTCATTGTTTTCAAGTATTCAATATTTGTGCACTTGAAGAATTAAAGATAAAAAGCTCAACATATTTCTACAAAAAATCAACATGGTATCAAAGCTCAAGGCATGAAGGAGCCAAGTTTTGACAAGAAAGATTCATCCTATGTAGATCCTAAGAAGTTGAGAAAAATACTTGAATACAATGGCATCGACCTCAGTAAGACTGGAAGACCAACTTGAAGGCACCTCGAATTTCAACACTTGGAAGGCCAAGGTTCTAAACATTCTAGAAGAACACGACATAGATGGATACATATATAATGTGGTGGAAGAGCCCACTACTAATGTAGGGCACACTAATTACAAGAAGAACCAAGCTAAAGACAAACATGTCACCTAAGAGTTGGTGAAGGAAAACTTGATTCCCATGATCACACCATTGAAGACCACAAAGGAATGTTTTGATACTTTGAAAAACATCTATGAGAACAAGGCTGTGCATTAGAAGAGGGATGTAATGAATAAGCTTCAGAATCTAAATATGGAGAATGAGGAGACGTTGGACTCTTTCTCCACAAATATCTCTCAGGTAAAATATCAACTTACTAGAATTGGATTAGCGACGGATGAAGATGATATCATTCAAACAATTGTTGATGGTCTCCCATCCACATGGGATACATTCTTGGATGGTTTTAATGGATAAGAGGTGTAACCTAAATTTGAGAGGTTGTGGAATTACTGTACCCAAGAGGAAGGGCAAATCCAAATAAATACTTCTTCGACCAAAGAAGAAAACATTTCTCTTACGACAAGGATGAAGATATGATTGATAAGTTCAAGATGCAGAACATTTTCTTCATGGAATGATTCACTATATTCTGCCTGAGGCTTCCTTCACCCATGCAAATATTCATTATCTCTTACATGAAACCAAATTTGCAAGTTAATATGCAGTGAGCTTCCATCAAGAAAGAAGATCAAAGATCTAAGGACTCCATTTATCTCCACAAGGAAGTAGAGATCAAGAGGGATCCCACACAAAACAATAAAAGATAAGTATTTGTAGTTGGATTATAAATTTCTCTTGAAAATCATATCTAAATATTTTTTAATATATTCTTCATTTAAGTTGTATAGAGATATGTATTCCTAGAATTAGGAAGTATGTTATATTATAACATGATGAGCATATGTTATAATTTTCTCTTATTCGTGAATAGTAAATCTCATGTAGTGCATGTTATGATTCAACAAGTAGCATATGGGGTTGCATAACATTACATGCGATATGGATGGAGGTTTTTCTAAAACATTGGCTAAAATGTTTGCATGACTGTGTGAACTATTTCCATTGCATTGAAATATTCATATGATTGAATTTCATGATTATGCGATGTTGCTAACCATTGGACTAAATTTGGCTTGTAGGGAAAGACCATATGTTGTGACCTGCAAGTGGATAATGAGAAGTATTAAATGTGGATTCATTCCAATGGAAGATCCAAAAAGAGAGTAGGATGCACTGGAGCAGGAAGCTTCTAGGCATATCGAGGAGGTCCTATGTTTCTATGGGAAGAATCCTCCAATAATATGTTAGAATTTTATACTATAACAAGGGTTATATTATATATTCAAACTATTTCCATGGTATCATAATAACCACATGCAATAGAATCACCAAAAGAAAGACAAGCATAACAAAAAAAAGTACACAAATACTTCTCCTTTGGGAAACCTTTCAAAGGAATAAAACCTAACAAACTTATTCAATATAGATTTGTTAGTAAGTACAATGTACTCTTGTACAATCCAAGAGCTGAATTCTCTTCCAGACAAATATCTTGAGAAGAATATAATATAAAAAACCCAAGAATAAGATGTCCTCAGAAAGAAACTACTCTTCCCCTAAGATAACTTGTTCTTCCTCTTCTCTCACTAGTGACCTTGATTGAGTGAGTGATGTGTCCAAATTAGAGGTGCACACTCTCTATTTATACTGACTAATCAAGTGAATTTCCCCCTATGGGGATGAATTCTCTAAATTCTATGGACGACTTGTCTAGGGTACAATAAGATATGTGCTTTCTAGATTCTTCTAGGCCAACCCAACTAATAGAGTTTACATTGATTCTTTCAAGTTTATTTACATGATTGATTACAATAATAATATCTCGAAAGGGAGTACAATAATAGTAAAACAATGACACATCAAGAATATAAGAAGAATATCTTGTGAAGTTACACAATCTTCAACACTCCCTCTTAACAAGGAATGTATTCTTCCAACATGATCATCATCATCACAGATGCCACAACTCTGTACTTATACCATTGAATTTTGACATCTCTAGAATCTATACATCATAAGAAGTTCTCTATGAGAAAACCATCAAGTTGGAAAAACCCATGAGCACAAATTACGTCACTAGATGACTACTTGTGTTACTGCACTATATCTTATGAGTGTGGCCTAAGAGAACAAAATACATCACCAAGTGAATACCTTCCATCATGTCACATTCAAATCATCTCATGGGTGTATAATAGGATCACAAATTACACCACCAAGTGGCTACCCACTACCACATCACATCATGTGGAGAACATACCAGGAGCACAAATTATGTCACCAAGTGACTACCCATATCTTCGCACAACAGGGAAAGTTGACACTCATTAGTGTAACCTAGGATCAAAAATTACATCACCATGTGACTACCTGCTACCACATCACCTCATGTGGAGATCATCCCAGGAACACACCAAGTGACTACCTATGTCTTCGCTCATGCGTGTATGACCACCATAGCACCCATAATTAGGAGACTCAATTACGTCACCAATGTAAATACCTACTGCATCCTCATGAGTGAAGTATGAGAGAAAAAATTATGTCACCGAAGTGAATACCCACTACAACATCACCTCAAGTAGAGACTTCCTATGGGTAAAAATTATGTCACTAGGTGACTACCTACATCTTGCACGTGTTATGGAAATCACTAATCCCTCATTCAAATAACATCGATCTAGACAACTCCAAGCTTGCCCTTAAAGCATTCAAACTTCACTCTTGAAAGAGGTTTGGTCAACACATCGACTATTTTCCCATCCGTCGCCACATACTGGAGCCTAATTACTTCTCCTCTCTGCACCATATCCCTGATATAGTGGTACCTAATATCGATATGCTTTGACTTGTCATGAAACATTGGGTTCTCGAACAACTTCACACAGCTCTAGTTGTCGCAAAAATTACAAGTTGCTTCCAACTCAAGATCAAACAATCTCGCAAGTAAATTCCAAATCAACATTGCCTCACAAATATATGAACAAGATGCAATGTACTTGTACTTAGGATTCACTCGGTATCACACTTGTATGCTTTTTGTTGAACCAGGAAATCATGCCAAACACCAAACTGAAACAACATCCTAAAGTTCTCTTCATATCCATGAAACAACCAACCCAGTCTAAATCAACAGAGCCTTGTAGTATAATCATCTAACATGTCGCATATTAGAGCCCGTAATCAATCATACCCTTCAAGTACCTCAACACATGCTTTGCCACAATTAGGCGAACACATATCAACTCTACCATGATCTGACTCAACATGTTTATCGCAAATAATATATACATCCTCATGTTCATCAAGTACATCAAAGATCCAATCATTTATCTGTATAATGTGGCATCAATTGTCTCTAAAGTAGTATCACACAATAACTTCAATTTTGGTGGCATTGGTGTAGCCATGGTCTTACAATACATCATCCCAAATCTCTTCAAGATCTCTTCTGCATATTTTCCTTGACTGAGGAAAATATCATCTGGAATTTTTCCACACCTCAAGAACTAAGAAATAGTGCATCATACTCAAGTCTTTCATCTCTAACTATGTAAAAATATTCTTCTTAGTTTCTACAATGAGCTTCTCGTCACCTATCAAGAACAAGCCATCTACATACAACAATATTATCAGTGGTTTTCCATCCTCAACCTTGAAGTAAAGGTTGGAATCTGCTTTACTCTTGGTAAAGACAAATATTGTTAGAAATACATCTATCCTACCATACCATGTCCTGGGTGCCTATTTTAAAACATACAAGGCCTTCTTCAATTTGGACACATGTGTATGTCTGTCATGTGTCTCAAATCCCAATGGTTGTTCCACATATACTTCCTCTTCTAGTACACCATTCAAGAAGTTTGTATTCATGTCCATCTAGTGTACCTTGCACTTCATCACTATAGCTATTGCAAGTATAGCTCTAATTGAAGTGTATCTAGCTACAAGAGAAAATGTTTCCTCATATTCTATGCCTTATTTCTAGGAGAAGCCACAAGCCATGAATCTTACCTTGCATTTCTCGACATTGTCATCTGCTGCATGCTTTATTTGGTAGATCTATTTGGAAGACACTACTGAATACCCTTCTAGTCTCAGAACCACATACAAAACATCATTATTCATGATCAGTTGGTACTCTTCGATCATAACATCCTTCCAATATTTATTCTTAGTTGCTCCTTCATATCTGGAAGGATATACATCAATGATATAACATAACAGTGCTACATATCTGGAGTATGGTTGGGGAATCTTGATTTCTCTAGAAGTCTCGTCTGGAGCACCATATTTCTATGCATATTAAATGATCTCTCAAGCCCAATATGGTATTCTCTTGTGATTTTTCACCTCTTAGGGTGGATTTATAGGTCTTTATGGCTCAACCATATCATGGTCTTCATGTTCTTATGGAATTGTCTCTTCCATAATCGCGTCTCTAACTCTGGGAGCTTTAGGTTCTTCTTCACGTACTTTATAGGAGTGAATCTTCCTCGATCTACTAAAAGTTGTATCTTCATTGAAGGTAACATATTTGATATTCTTTATGTTCTTGAAGTATGATATATAAAGTCTGCATGCTGTCAATGTATCATTGTATCCAATGAAGATTCCCTTCTTTCCTGAAGGATCCAATTTTTCTCTCTTCTCCTTGGGAACATGTATGTATAATGGACAACCAAATATTATGAGATGGATGACTTCTAGTTTCTCTCTTGTGAACATTTCTTGTTGTGTCTTATTGTTAAGTACATGATGTGGTGTTTTCTTCTATTCATATGTTGTTGTTCTTTCTGCTTCGACCCATAAGTGCATAGGAAGATATTGATCATGGATCATGGCATTTACTACATCCATTATTGTCCTGTTATTTCTTTTTGCAACACCATTTTGTTTTGCATTGTAGGTAGTGATAATATCCCTCTTAATCCCTGATTATTTGCATAATATCTTGAAACTTTATGAAGTGAATTCACCACCATTATCTGATCTCAAAATATTTATTTTATTTTTAGTATGACTTTCTACAAGAGCTTTAAATTCTTTGAATATAATGAACACTTCATATTTTGTTTTCAAAAAGTAATTCCAAGTTTTGCAGGAATAATCATCTATAAAAGAAACATAATATGCATACCCACTTAATGAGTTCGATTACATGAGCCTGCATACGTCTAAGTGTACTATCTCAACTAATATCTCCTTCGATTTGCTGTCAGTACTTTGAAATGGTTTCTTCACATTCTTCCCTTGTGGACATCCTTTGCATGTGCCTTCATGTTTTTTCTGGATCTCAGGAAGACCCATCACCATTTTTCTTACAATCAATAAATACTTGTAGTGTATCTGTGAGATCCTTTTGTGACATATATCACATGGTTCCATGGTATCATGAACCAATGCTTGTTCTAGTTGGCATTTCAATTTGTAAAAGCCTCCCTCTTTCTCTCTAATTACTACTACATCATCAAAAGTTTCACCTTTAGGCCACATGACTACTTGGCCATTAACAAATTCAACTCGAAATCCTTTTGCATATAGTCTTGATATAGAAAGGAGATTCTTCTTGAGGCTTGAGAAATAGAGAACATATTCCATCTTGATAGTTTTTCCTAAGTCTATCTTTTAGGATTCTTATCCTACCCCCTTTATGGGATATTGAAAATCATCTCCACATTTAACCTTGTGATGTGAGTCTTCTTTTGTCAAGTTGGTGAAAGAGTGATTGAAACCTGTCATATGCTTGGAAGCACCATTATCAACAAGCCAAACATTACTTCGATGAGTAACAATACCTGTAAGTGTTAAAATCAATACATATTCTTCATGATTGGGGGAATCATCTTCTCTATCTATCTTCTTCATTGATTCATAATCTTTTGTATCATGAGCATGATACCTCTTCTTCTTTCATTTATTCACATGGATTTTTCCATTGTGTAAATATCTTGCGAGATGTCCCTTTTCATCACATGAGTAACATTTGAAAATTGAGTAGTCCTTATGAGGTTTATTATTCTTTTGGAATATTATAGGATTCTTGTGAGAGTGTTATTATTTATTTCTCTTTCCCTTATTTGCATGTTGTTAAAACTTGATTGTCATCTTCACCCATATTCTCTTCTCTGGCTTCCTCTTGTGTACAATTATTCCATAGTCTACTAAATTTGGTGAGATTCCTTCTGGAAAAAATTCCTTGAATGAATGATTCCCATTATCTTTGGAGACCATTCAATGTAGTCATTACCACTTCTGCTTTTTCAATATTTTCTCCAATAGCTTCTAGTTGTTCTTTGATTTGGGAGACACTTGTGAAATATGATTGTATACTTTCTAATTTCTGCATCTTCACACCCTTGAGTTGAGTTCTCAAGGTCATCTTCATATTAATGTTCTTTGATTCATACAAACTGGTCAATGCATCAAACATCTCCATGGGAGTCTTCAAGGAGGAAGCATGTGGGATTAAGTTATCCTTGATGGAGTCAACAATGATCCTCTTGGCCTTAACCATATTCTTCTTATGTCTAGATTTGTATTCATCTCCCTCTAGCTATGCAACTTCTTCTTTGACATAGTTTTCCAAGTCATGGTATTTTAATATGATAAGCACTCTATACTTCCGTGCCCAAAATTTCTCAGCTCCTTCAAGCTTGTCCTAAAGATTTGTATTGTTTGTCATCTTGATAAAATGAGAACCTAAAATGGAAATAAAGAGAATAGTTCTTACCAATAAGAGTGGTTCAACCAAGTGCTTACTCCAATATTTTATGAAACATAATTCTGGTTGATTCTAGGGTTTGTAGGAGAAACCCCAATCTTCCAACTTTGGAATCTTGAAAATATAATTTGAGAGAGAGAGATGCACCTCCCAAAGAAGAATTGAGCAATGGTCCTTTTCTTCCATATTTGTGGCCATAACTACAAAAAATATTATGAGATGCATTATGAGATGCCCTCGACAATAGTGATGTGAAATTATGAATCAAAAGAGATCATCAGGCTAAATAATACCTTACAGTGAAAGAATTAGGAATAAAGATGACTTGTAGTGTACAACTTGATACAAATGTAGTGTGAAATCAATCGTGGAAGAAATACCAATTGGAATCAATAAAGTGTTAACAATATTCGTTAATCTATGTATGAATAATACGCAGAACAAAGGGGGAAATTCGAATACTCTAGGAGTGATTCGAATCCCTAAATGTAGACATGACTAACTTAGGAAAAATCACCACTACAAACATCACTGGTGCAACTCCAGACAACTATATCAGTTACGAATCAATTAGTTGAGCCTGGTAGGTGAGCAAAGGAGCCTTTATACTTAAATCATGCAAATCCCATGCAAAAGTGGCACATTAGGAGACTTGGGTAATTGAAATTGGCCATCAGATCTTGACTCCAATGAGATGTAGGTGAACTAAAGGTGATACTTCCAAGAACTCAGAGTGGGGTTCTAAAATCTAGGGATTGGTATCCATATCTCCCAAGTTCATGCATGAGAGTGCATCAAGTGGCTAGTGGGACCCAAATAACATATGCATAACACTAGGAAATTTATAACATCATCCTAAACTAGGATAACCTAGGCCCCAGAAACTAAGACAAAAGGTCAACCATACAATAATAATGAAGAAGTAACTTATCATGAAACTAAGGAAATGGGGAAAACCTCATGGGAACACCCCTCCCCACCCTAAAAAATGAACATTCAGGGAACTCAATTAGTCTTCATTTAGCCTTCACACCAAGCAGAGATCTGAGATAGAAAAATATCTTTTAAGTGAAAGACTTTGTGAAAATGTCTGCAATATGATCCTCTGTAGGGAAGTAATGTAGTATGATGGTCCTGTTGTGCATTATTTCCGTGATATAGTGCATGTGAACCTCCTTCTTCCAATATGATGATAGATAGGAAATGAAATGTTTGTTCTTTGCAATGAATCATGTATAATGTTTTGATTAAGTTAGCTACTTATATAGACTATGAAACCATAATCCCTAAATATTTTTGAATTTCTTCAAGGCCAATAAACTGTCTCAGTAGCCCTAGATATGTCATGGAATAATTTTTTTTCAAATTTTACTTGATGTTCCTTAATCCAGGAGATGAACCACTGGTGATGAGAAAGGAATAAAGATTCCATATTGGAATTCCATGCCCTAGGGGCTTGATGGAGGTCATATAATAATTTCCTTAGCCTACATACCAAGGAAGGATCATCAGTGTACCCCTTAGGTTGTTTCATGTATATCTCTTCTTCCAAGTCACCATGTAGGAATGAAATTTTATCTATTCTCTCTAGAGGAATAGGGACAAGATATATTTTCTCATTGTTCTATAGTGACTCATATTCCTTATTCATGACTTCCTTCCATATTCGATCATGGAAATAATATTTGTATAACTATGGATAAGACCCCACCATCATGTAACACCTCTCTAGGGGAAGTGGATATATATGGCTGTTATAGCTGATTTTACCACTCCAGGTGAATCACACTTGTATGACCTTTCCCCTATCCCTTTGCAGACTCCTTGGACCCCTTGGACCATCTTTTGTCCTTTGATGTTTCCTTGAACATCCCTAAAAACATGTGAAAATCCATATACACGACTTTTTAACCCTTAATCGCGTATATACGCGGGTTTGACCACTAAAACCACATACATCGGGATGTGTACAAAATCCAAATCCTTTTGGAGTTTTCCTTGACATGGATCCGACTCACTTGACTCCTAGCCTTCCCTATGCCTTGAGATCGCTCGGATTCAACCTTTCATTACCCATTTGAAAATCTATATAAGGAACTCTATGGTACATTGAAGGCATATGAGAGAATTGAGAGGAAAGAAACTATAGTCCATTGTTGGCAGAACTTATGCTTGAGTCTGCATCCCTTTGTCCCTTGGAGCAATTTTGTGTTCTTCCCAAGCTTGCCTTTTGCTTCTGAGCTTGCTATCGAGAGATGGAGGATTGAGGTGGTGGAGGCCCAAGTGAGGGATTCAGTTTCTCTGATTCGCAGATGTGCCGACAGAGGTTATATCCATTGTAACCTCTGATTTTATATTAATAGAAATTTCTTTTCCTGTCCAATAATGTGTGTTTGAATGAATATTTTATCCATGGGATGTTTTCAAATGCTTATACATTGTTGATTATATATGCTAGAATAGATCTAACACCAATATATATAGTATGCTTGTATTGTTTACTTGTTGTTGAGGAAGTAATCTATCAATTCAAGCTGAAGTTGGAAAGCTCAATGGGGATCTACTTCAACCGTCCAGAATAAGGTACGAGGTCAGATCCTTTACTGTTAGACACTTAATTTCTATTGCATATTGGAAAGGATTGATTTCTGGAGTCAAGCTGTCTGTTGTGGTAACCCAAGCCATAGGAATTTCTCTCCGTAATAGAATTGGCGACTCTGCTAGGGAGTTCCTAGTGGTTGTCCTTTGGGGGTTTCTATCAGCATTCAATGACTTTGAATTGCTCTTTCTCTCTTGTTTCTGTGTCGGGTCTGGGGGCATGTTTGCCTGGTAGTGTCTGATTGGTGTGAAGTTTGTCTCAGCTTGTCTATTTGCCTTGATTTTTATGCACCTTTCTTCCTGTACGCGAGTTTTGAACTCACAGTCGCGTATACACGCGGATTTCTCTGTTATTTTTGCGTATGCATGCGGGTTTACTACAAATAGTCGCGTATGCCCTTAGTTTTGCCTTTTAGAGGAAGTTAAATGGTTGTTGGGTGAAGTTTGATGATTGTTGAGTCTCCTTTGATACTACCAGAGTCTGTTTACACCTCCGTTTCTGACCAAAGACGTTTTCTTTTAGGGTAAATTTCTTTTTTTTAAGAATGTTCTTGTCATGGAATTTTTGATTTTTTGTTTTGGGATTAGTGCATTAGATTTATTTTACTTTAGTTCTTTGCTTGAGTGATGCTTGAGTGTGATTGCAGAGTCTGGGGGTTGTAGAATCATTCTTTTTCTTTTTATATCTCATTTTATTTTAAAAAATCCAAAAATATTTGCTTATCATCATGCATTGCATTTTGCATTTTGCATTGTACTTGCACTAGATTTGCTTTGGAGTATTATTTAGGATTTCATAGAGGAAATCTTGCATTTATCATTTGAAGAAAATTGGGCATTTCACGTAGTAGCATACCTTGTTTTCATGGACACAATGCATTTGCATTGATTATTAGGTGTGCATTTTACTTCATGTTGTGTCATAACACCATTAGTTGCATGGCTGTATCCCTGTTTTGAGTAATAAAGCCAATTGAAACCAACGCTTAATTAAAATGAACTACACTATTTTATTTTATAGGGTTCACCAACAAGAATAGGTTTTACGGTCTTAGAATAGTTCATTGTGAATAAATTCTCCAAGACCACTAAACAGCAACATGTATGTGTCTATCCAGGTGAGTGTGTGAAATCCTTGGTATAACCAGTGTTTCTCAAGATCCTCCTCTCAAAAGGGAGTTAAGTACGAGGCAGTGTGAGTGGTTATTGATTGGGTTGACCCCTAGTCATAACTGAGTACCACCAGAGATATTTCTAGGATTGTATTCGTATCTAGGGGCTCTTTCGAGAGTTTCAGGCTTTGCTACCCTGCCCATATGGTCAATCCCGCCTATGTCTGTCCACTTGAGCATTGATTATATTGAGGTGACCTTAGTGGCCTTACCTAGGCTATCGAGGGGGTACTTTGCAGGGGTTATTCTGCAGGTGTCCTGGCTAGGTTAGGGTCGGATAGCATAGTCGCTTTACGCATTGAAGCTGAGGGCCACAATAATTGGTTACGTACCCCCGCTTGTTGTGTATGGGAGTCTCAAGCCTCTCCTACGTGAGACATACCTGCTTCATTCGGGAGCTCACTTATCCTACCCTTGATTGCTTGCATTTGGCTTTAGATTTTATTGGTGATTGCTCTGTGCATGTTAGCTTTCCTAGGGTTTGCGTAGATAGAGAGTCTTTTATATTTTTTGATTGATTGTGGATTCAGGTGTGGATCCTCGCCGTTCTTTTCGTTTAGCAGGACTTCCACCTTCTACATCTCCTCCTCCTTTGGGAGAGAGAAATAGACAGTCCAGGAGGAATACTTCGCACATTGATTCACACACCATGGGAGACCATATAGAAGGTATTCCTGAACCACCTTCTCCCATTCAAGTGGAAGATGGGGAGTTTACTCCTACCTATGATCCTTCACCCGACTTAGATGAGTTTGGCCCTATGATTTCTGAGATAGGAACCTTTCATGATAGACCTACTCGCTCTAGGGTTGATTCCCCATTGACGCATTATCGGTATGGAATGTCGGAGGATGCTGAGACTCATTTTGAACCCGCGAGCACTAGTTATGGTAGTTATGGTAGTTATGGTATGTCTGGTTTTCCCACACATGATTTGGCATTTCATGTCGAATCTGAGTTCAATCCTAACACTATGCCTGGGGGCACTCTCATTCCTTACCATGCGAAGATGTTTGGGAGCACTAGTCACATTACACCTTCCATCCCAGTGAGTGGAAGTTACATTACATATTCCTCCTAGGTCTAGGGTTAGTGATCCTATTAGGATACCAGATCTGAGACGAGTGACTATAGGGAATAGTACATACATAATTACACATATCCCTTCGTCCTCTGTCCCTAGTTCTTCGAATGTTCACCCTCCACCTCATTCACGTGGTCCTTCAGGCCGGAACGTTGCTATGAGTTATGTCCGTACTGCGGTTACTAGACCAGTAGTGTCTCAGCTTCATGTACCACACATTGTTTCGGGAGTTCATGTTCATACTTCTAGAGGTCACATTCCTACTTCTAGAATGTATATTCCTACTTCCAGAGCGTATGTTCCTACTTACGCAGTGTCTCATGGGGCATCGCATGCAATGACTTATGGACCTTATTATGGGACACAGTATAGACAGGGTTCTTCACCTTATGGGGGTAGGTATCAACAACTTTCTTACTCTCCAAATTACAGCTTTGTAGTTCCTAATAGTTAGGGTCCACCACACTATGGTGCTTCCATGCCACCCTATACAGGTCAAATGGGAGGAGGGCACTATGGCCAAGGCCATGGTGGTAATCAGACCTATGTGAATCAGAAATATTAGGGAGTGGTCCATAGACCTCATCATCCTAGGCTCCCTTTCCTCGTAACACTGAATCTTCCTGACTTGTTGAGATTAATGAACGATCTTGTAGCTCATGACCCGGCTTGGTCGGCTGTCCCTACTAAGCTTCCATCAGACATACCCAAGTTCGAGGGCAAACCGGGAGAGGATCCGAGCGAACATGTTACTACCTTTCACCTATGGTGCTCTTTGAATTCCTTACACTAGGACTCCATCTATTTAAGTTTGTTTCAATGCACCCTTATAGGGCCTGCCACGAAATGGTATATAGAGCTACCTAGGGGGGCATTCGCTTTGTTCGATGACCTAGCGATGAATTTTCTTAACCACTTCCAGCTACCAGTGTGTTATGACGTTGGTACTAAACTCTTGTCGACATTTTGACAAGATAAAGCCACACATATCTCGGATCATATCCAAGAGTGGCGTAGACAGAAGAGGTTATTTAAAGCCTTTATACCGGCGAAATTCCTCCTCGAATGGTTCCTTAAGTCGTTATTGCCATATATAGCGAAGGATGTTTCTACATCCAAAGTGCAGAATGGGGAACAAGCGATTTTTAGGGTGCAGGAACTGGACTTGATTTATGCTCAGTCCGGTTTGTTATATGAGATCATTCTCGATGCTCCGCATTCTAGTTTCGACCCCAAAGTTAAACCTGGACCACATGTCGATGGCATCATTGGTTGTGCAAGTGCAAAACCTACGGATTCAATTGCAAAACAAGTTAGTCAATTGTCAATCAACCAATCTACTTCGGGACAAGCAACGGCTTCGTCTCAACCCGCCCAAACGGTGAGTGTACTTTCAGTGGAATCGTCGGACTATAAGGGTAACCAGCTGCCCAGATGAAATAAAAAGAAGGCTAAGAATAATTGTAAGGGTGGGAATAAGAATGAGAATGCTAATAATGATAAGAATGCCCGTAATGCTAGGGGGACAAGCAAGCTAAACATAAGGTTAAATTCCCTTGCAAGTTGTGTAAGGATGATCACCTCACTTACTTGTGCCCTCATATCGATGAAGCCTCGAGATTCTTAGCACAGGGCCCAGCTGTGCTAACTAAACCTTTACCACACAATCAAAATATGAACTCGAGGACCCATGATGAGCCTGGTGGTGATCAAGATCCGCCGAAGGGTAGTGGTTGTGGTTGCATTAACATGGTACGTGTTGCAAAAGTTGTGACTCGTGCGAAGGACTATGGTTCGTCACAACCCAGCCCAAGAAAGGAACCTGATCCACCAGGGTCTCCTTTTCATATTGAGAAACCTATGGATAAACCTGAAGCTACACCTCGCATTTCTAAGGGAGTCCTTAAGCATTCCGTGCACAATCCTAATGCCCGAGCTACCCAGAACTATTTAGTTGTCGAGGATTTGGGCCACACTCCTTGTGCGATGTTTGCATTGGAAGTGATTCAGAGTTGTCCTTCACAAAGGAAGGCTTTTCTTTCTACCCTTGGTGTGAATGATGATGATTCTTCCTCTGTGATTAAATTTGAAACCGCGAGACTTCATCCTTGCTTACCTTACTATGTGTCTCCTTTTATTTACGTAGAATGTCTTAACATGACCGTCAAGTGCACTATGATTGATGAAGGTGCTGCCGATTCTGTGATCTCTTTATCATGTTGGAAGGGTTTAGGTTCCCCTGAGCTATCTAAATCAGCGATCTTGTTAACTGCGTTCGATGGGAGATCGTTTAGGACGCACGACATCCTTCCTTCCCTTAAAGTCTGTTTGGGAGGGAATACCATTGCGATAGAGGTCAAGGTGGTTGATGCGCCCCTTGACTACAATCTCTTGCTGCATAGGAATTGGATGTACAGTATGCAAGCCGTTGCTTCTTCCCTATTTCGCGTTGTATTCTTTCCATTTAATGGGAAGATAGTCACGATTGATCAAATGTCATTCAAGTATCCGTCTGTTACCGCATCTTCGGGAGCTTCGATCCCAATCGTTGAACACTCTCAACCGACAACTAGGAGTGTGGGTGTAGGAACGTATCCATCCCTCATGGGAAGCTTTAGTTGTCCTGCACCAATCCTTATGATAGGGTCTAGTTCCGGTGAGGCTTCGACATCTATGAGATCGGTGTCTTTTTGCATGAGTCATATGGAATATCCTTTGATTCTTTCTACATCGAGTACTTCGAGTGAGCCCATCGTGATGGACATGACATTTCCTGCAACTATGATAGCTTATTAAGCTAATCTCGAGTGTGTTGCAGAGCCCAGTCCTTCCTCTTCACGAACGGAGGAGGAGGACCCTTATGTGATGCCGGCATGGGCAGTGCAGTATTCTCACACACATGATTGCCTTGATATTATTTTCCCTTCAGATGAAGTGATTATTGAGGCCATGTCGGGAGTTGAGCCACCATGGGAGGAACTCCATCATAGATCTTACTTTCTTCCTGAGCTTGACCACTATGAGTGTGAGGACTTTAGGGCGGTTCTTAGTTAGAGAGTTGGTAGTCCTATGGTTCCATTAAGCTCTCCTGGTCCGATGGCTGATGGAAACATGGAAAACATATCTTCAATGATTCCTATCAACATCTCTCGCGATCCTGGCAGGATAGAGAATGTCTATATTGGGGTGGAATGTTCCCATGCTGAGATTCAAGAATACACTGAGCTGTTTAAAGAATTTTGTGATATCTTTGCTTGGTCTTACGATGAAATGCCAGGAATCGACCCTTGTATTGTCGAACATGAGATTAAGACTTATCCCAATGCTAAGCCTGTTCGACAATGCTTGCATGCAGTGAATCCTAGGAAAGCACCCACAATTAAGGTAGAGATAGAAAAACTATTGAAAGCCGGTTTTATCTATCCCATTCCCTTGACGGAGTGGGTTTCAAACCTTGTTTTGGTGGATAAGAAGCAGGGAGCGATCTGCATATGTACTGATTTCCGTGATTTGAATCGTGCCTGTCCTAAGGATAATTTCCCCACACCATTTAGTGATTAGATTTTGGATGAGTGTGCGGGTAGCGAGGTGTTTTCCTTTATGGATGACTTTTCCAAATATAATCAGATACAAATTAAACTCAAGGACCAACATAAGACTACATTTATTTGTCCTTGGGGAACTTTTGCATATCAGAAAATGCCTTTTGGCCTTAAGAACGCTGGAGCTACTTTTCAGCGGGCGATGACCTTGATCTTCCACGATCTCAAGTTGATTATTGAAGTATTTTTGGATGACCTTGCTGCTCATTCTTGTATGAGAATGAGTCATTCCTATCACTTGAGATTGGTATTCGAAAGATGCCGCCATTATTTGGTTAGGTTAAATCCTCATAACTGCATATTTTGTGTGAAGTCAGGTCGCTTGTTAGGATTCATCATTTCTAAAGAGGGTATAAGAGTCGACCCTTTGAAGGTTGAGGCAATACTTTAGTTGTCTCCCCCGAAGAAAATTTGTCATCTTCAATGTTTGCAAGGCATGGAAAACTTCTTACGAAGATTTGTTGTCAATTTTGCCAATTTAACTAGAGGATTCATGCATCTTTTGAAGAAGGACACCCCCTTTTGTTGGGATGAGCAAGCCCAAGATTCCTTTGATGCACTCAAGAGAGCCCTAGCATCGGCCCCAGTGATTAGTCCCCCAAACTATAGCCGTAATTTTCTACTTTATGTGGCTGCGTCCATGGAGACTATTGGTATGGTTTTGGTTCAAGAGGATGAGGAGCTCCAAGAGCATGTCATATACTATCTGAGTCAGAACCTTATTGACGCAGAGATTCGTTATTCTCATGTTGAGAAGCTTGCTTTAGCTACTGCACATGCGGTTCAACGGTTGAGATATTATATTCTCCTTCGCCAGACCTTGGTTGTAGCCCATGTCAATCTGTTTCAATTCATCCTCACTCGAAGGATGATTGGGGGAAAATATAATAAATGGATTGTCATCCTACAAGAATTTGATCTCGAATTTGTTTCAGCAAAATCAAAGAAATCGTTAATTTTTGCAGAGCTTATATCGGATTTCCCAAGTGAGGCTAAGGAGTTGGTTTGTGAAGATACATTTGTCAATAAACACATCTTCTTAATATCAACTTTAGACCCATGGTATGGGGATATCATAATATATTTACAAACATTGAAGGTCCCTACTCACCTCTCATGGGATGAACGATGACGATTACGTCACGTGTCTAAGAACTACCTCATAGTGGATAACACTTTGTACCACCATGGGGCAGATTCCATTTTATGACGTTGTTTAACTCATGAAGAGGCTGAGGTAGTGCTGAATGATTGCCACAGAGGGGCGTGTGGTGGTCATTTATCTGGGATTTCTACAGCCCAAAAAATCTTAAGAGTGGGTTATTTCTGGCCGTCGATCTTTAAGGATTGTGTTGATGCGGTCAAGAGGTGCCACCCTTTCCAGGTGTTTGCACATAATATCCACTCGAAACCTACCCTGTTACATCCCATCATCGCCGCCAGTCCCTTCACTAAGTGGGGGCTTGATTTTATGGATTGCAACCCAACTTCAGCTGGGGGGCATCATCATATCATAGTGGCTGTTGATTACTTCACGAAATGGGCTGAGACTATGCCTACAGTTAAATCCGATGGTGAGACAACCGTGCACTTTGTGTTCAACCAGATTATTACTCGGTTCAGAGTTTCGAAAGAGCTTGTCACTGACCATGGCTCGCACTTTCAGAATTGTATGATGGAAGAGTTGGAATCAAAGTTAGGGTACAAGCAAGAGCATTCCTCCTCTTACTACCCTCAAGAAAATGGATAGGTTGAAGTAGTGAATAAATCACTCAAATCCTTTCTCCAATGAACCATCGCACAGAGCAAGAATACTTGGCACATCATGTTATATCCTACTTTGTGGGCGTATAGAACTGCTATTAAGACTGCCATGGGTTTTTCTCCATATTAACTTGTACATGGAGTGGAGTCGATATTGCTGGTTGAATGCGAAATTACTTCTTTGAAGCTAGTTGTAGAACTCTTACCAGACACTTCACCATTGGAGGAGCGTTTGGTCCACCTTGAGCAACTTGATGAGAAGCGTCGAGATGCCCTGGTGGATCTAGAAGTAAATAAACATCGTGTAAAGGTCCAGTACAATAAGTCTGTTTGTCCAAGGAGGTTTAGTGAGGGAGACTTGGTCCTTTTGTGGGATCAACCGAAATAACCCTTGGGGGAAAGAAAATTTAACCCCATGTGGCGTGGTCCTTACGTCGTCAAACGTGTGTTAGAGAAGGGTGCTTATGAGTTAGTGGATTATGAGGGAATGGCCTTGGCGAAGCCTAGAAATGGGCTCTATCTCAAGAAGTACTATGCATTATTTTCATCCAAGGCTAGTTATTGTATATTATTGTATAGTTTTTTATGTTAGGTCTTTTCCTTATCGTGTCAGGTTTGTGATTAGTTTCCATTTCTTTTGGCAGATGTCAATGGAATCTTCCACCTACATAGGATTCGTGGACGGTGCGAGCCGTCACACTCAACACTCAGCCTCTACTGCTTGGGTGATTTATACTCCTATGGTTCAGGTACTGTCTTTAGGAGGTGTATGTTTGCAGCCATCTTCCAACAATGTTGCTGAATATAGTGCCGTTATTGAGCTTCTATGGGATGCCATTTCACATGGCATTCTCTCTCTTGAGGTACGTCTTGATTTAGAGTTAGTAGTGTCACAGCTTAATGGTTTGTACCATGTTATAGATCCAACATTATTAAGAAGATTCTTACGTGTGAGATTATTAGAACGTCAATTTGACAATATAACATAGATACATATTCTGAGAATTAATAATGAAGTTGCTTACTCTTATGCTAACTACGTGTTATATTGGCATTTGTTTCATACACACTAAATTCATCACAAACACAAATTTTTACACATGTAAATAAATAAACCGATCACCATAAAATTTTTATATAACATCCAAAATGTGGTAATACATAGTGTCATGATACAAAAATGGGGCTCTCGAGCCACCAAAATATAATACAAGGTAATGCAAAATGTATAACTCCCAGGTATCTAAGCCTGTGGAGGAGGAGGAGGGTTGTGATGATGGAAGGTCACTACAACTCTAGCTAGCCATCGAAATAATCACACCCATGCTCGTGGTACACCCACCACCTGGGGCTGCATAGCCTCAGGAAAGTCCTCGACTTGCGCCATGGGAACTCTATGTGTCAGCCTAACCAAGTTGGTATGAATGCTCTGTAGCATCTGCTCCGCATCCACACCCATGATATCATCTCCTCTTCCCCTCTGTCTGTGACGAGGGAAGCCTTCAGGCCACCGTGATCCCACATCTGCATGAAAATGGTAGATGTCACTATGTATTGTCACCCAAAAAAAAGTATTTTGATTCCATATAATCAGAAAACACAAAAAAATTAAATAACTCAAAATTAAAAAAAAAAAGAGGGTCGAGATTCGTTACCTATATCGCCATATGTCGATCCTGGTGTTAGTGGCATGTCCGGGTCCCCCCAGATAGGGGTAGTCATTGATGGAAACTATCTATCATCACCACCATGAAAAGAAATCAGCTGGATAGGGGTTGGCCACCCTACCTCCCCCCAGTCTGCGCAAGCATCTTCCCAATGCCGTTAGGCTGGATCTCGAACCCCGTGAAGAGGAACATCAACTCTGGGGCTCAATCCTAGAACACGCTCGAAGAAAAATGTGCTCAATATGCTGTTGAACCTGAAGTTCCGCACTCTTCCCACCTTACACTCACTGAGCTGATGTTTCATGTTGCTCATAAGTGTGGTGCTCCAGTCATAAACCATTGGTCTCATGCACTCCACTGCATAGAATATCAGAGGCCACGAGGCCTAGTGGAGTGAAGCCAAGCCTGCTATCCTACCCAATGTCAACAGTATGGCCTTTAGGCCTAGCACCTGTATAGAGTTGGTTGGGACCTGACTCCCCACCTTCTCTGTGTCTGGATAACAGTACACCGCAATGTACTCATCAATAGTCAGGCCACCTCACGGCCCACCATGAGAACAAAGGTTCAATGCTTCCCCCCGTTGGGAAAGTCCAGTAATGAAGTATATGTCCTCCACCTCTATAGTGAGGGACATCCCATCTATCTGGAAGGACTCAGAGTCTGGATCCCAGTAATCCACCAGCATCTGCAATAGTCTTGGTTTGGCCCTCAAACCACCAAGACACCAAAACTTATAGAGTCCACATGCATGCAGTGCTTGTTGAGCCATTAGATCGGCCCTTACTGCCTCCTCTACATCACCATGTTCATGCTCTCTCATTCTAGGACCATCTTGCACAAAAAATTACAATTTTGCCCATTAGATTGCTTGAAAAACCTCATGCGTGGCCGCATACGTGACTGTTTTCCAAACAACCGCATATGTACGCGACTGTGGGGGCATTTTCCGCATATATCTAGCCCTATATGCAGAAAAACCCACGATTTTTGCATGGGCCATAGCGCCTTTTTTAGTTTGGCTTAGAAACCTCAAATGACCATGGAATTTGATAAAAATTGCATTGAAATGAAAGAGAAGAGCATGGGTAAGTACCTGGAAGAAACGGTAGTGGATTCCATCGGCTGGATCTCCTGGAATTTGCTGTTGAAAATCTGAGCTCAATTGGGTAAAAATTTCAAATGTTTTATAATGTTTTGAATTTTTTACTATTTATAGAAATTTTTTTAATTTTTGAAAATTTTTACCCCCTTTCCTATAGTTTGGACTGATTCTAATCATTTTGGACCGTTTTTGACCTAATTCATGATGTAGGAGACCATTTTGAGTGCCGTTTCAGCTGTTGGATTGACCCGTTCGTGCTGATCTCAGGTATCATGTCTAAAATGGCATATAGGTTAGGTTTCATCACTGTTTGCATTTTGCATGAACTTATGACCGTTTCATCATAACCTTAGGTACGAACCCACTCTATTATGTCACGGAACCATCTTGCTGTTTTAGAAGTGGCATGGTATGAGTGGTAGAGCTTGACCTTACATGGGTACCCTAGTTAGTGCCTTATATGAATTTGGTGCCCATGCTCTTGTTTTGTCCTTTAGGGTGTGGGAGTTCGTTGTATATTATTGCCATGACATTTCGCAAGAGCCTCATACTCCTCTTGATCTTTTTGCTGGCCTATTTCCCTCAGGACTCCCTTGTGTCAAGTTGTAATTGCATTATCATGAGCTTTTTCTGCCTTATTGAGCTTTATGCCGGATTCCTTGACATTGCGTTTTAGCCATATAACCTGATCTTGTCTCATGTCTAGCCATGCATAGCCATTTTATATATCCTTTGCAGCTTGATTTCCTTTTTTACCAGGAGGGGATTTTCCCCCGAGTGTCGATATCCTACACATGTGTCCTTGCATTGAGCATAGGTGTGTTCCACTGCTTGGAACTAGTTTGTTTTCCCCTATGACAGTCATCTCCTCCTAGTCTATAACTATAAAGCAATTTTATTCTTTTTCAAGCTTTTTAAATATTTGAAAAAGTAAAAAAAAAATTAAAAAACCAAAAATACGGACAAGGAAAGATGTTATCTTTGGCAGCTGTCGAGTCGTGTCACCTTCGAACAGAGCACTGTATATCACATCCATTGGTTGGGTTTATAGTTTGAATTTAGGAGTTGTACTCATTTATCTGAGTTTATCTCCACCGACTGGTTAAGCTTCCAGTCGCTATGGAGCCTCTGTCGATGCCTCCTGTGTCACAGAGATGTCCCAGTTTGTATATCGAGTCTATGCTGCCTTTATTTAGTCACCATATGAAATTATGCTCTTGTTCAAAGGAAGTTGAAACCTGAGTCGGCCATTCCTCATTTATCTTGACTTTGCATGTCGGCCATTCCCAATACAGTTACTGGTTCGTGCACCTTATGATCGAGTCCTTCCACATTATACAGTTTTGCTGAGTACCTCATGTTGGATGATGGGGGGTGCCTTAATGCCCTCCTTCCAGCGGATTTCATCCCATCGACTTCAGATCATTTATTCTGGGATTGGAATCTAGAGTCATTTTGAGTGCCTTGAGACTTGCAGTCATCAGTGGTAGGTTCTCTTGCCATCGAAAGTATTTGGGAATACATCAATGTCCCTTGATCGATGGATCCTCTCAAGTGTTCAACCTCAACACATTTATTCACACTTGTTAGTTTGCACTCTAGTACCTTGATTCCCATTTTCATTATCGGTGGGTGATCTCGCGTCTGTTAACGGTATACATCAATGATCGTTAATCAGACGATGGACTACTATGTTCAACCTCGGCACCTCTATTCACATAGTAGGACATGTACTCATAGTGGTTTGTGTAGAAGAGTTTCTAGATTGGTGGCATCTCTTATATGCTACCTCCTTGATCATGCCAGTGTTCATGAGATTTCAGCTCTCGTGACTTGATTCCAGTATATGTCAGACATTTCCAGCCATTATGGGGATCTTGATCCATTATATATCTTCAGCCATTATGGAGATCATGGTCCTTTGTATATCTTCATCATGGAGATTCTGATCTATGTATATTGTACATGGCGATGACCACTTATGTGATATCTTGTATCATGCCTATTCATGGCCATTGTACTCTTATGTATCCAGGACTGCTATATGTATTTGCAGTTATGTGCTCAGTTCTATCCTTGTACTATGCTAATTGGGTGGCTGGTCTTCCATTTGGGATCCTTCATCACTCCACTTCTGGGATGGACTTATAATGTATTTCGGCCATCGTATGACCCCTATGACCTCACACATTAGGGGGCATCTGTTATAACTGATTTTACCACTCTAGGTGAATCACACTTGTATGGCCTTTCCCCTATTCCTTTGCAGACTCCTTGGACCCCTTGGACCATATTTTATCCTTTGATTTTTCCTTGACCATCCCTAAAAACATGTGAAAATCCATATACGTGACTTTTTAACCCTTAATCGTGTATATACGCAGGTTTGACCACTAAAACCACGTACATCAGGATGTGTACAAAATCTAAATCCTTTTGGAGTTTTCCTTGACATGGATCCGGCTCACTTGACTCCTGGCCTTCCCTATGCCTTGAGATCGCTCGGATTCGACCTTTCATTACCCCTTTGAAAATCTATATAAGGAACTCTATGGTACATTAAAGGCATATGAGAGAATTGAGAACAAAGAAACTATAGTCCATTGTTGCCAGAACTTATGCTTGAGTCTGCATCCCTTTGTCCCTTGGAGCACTTTTGTGTTCTTCCCAAGCTTGCCATTTGCTTGTGAGCTTGCTATCGAGAGATGGAGGATTGAGGTGGTGGAGGCCCAAGTGGGGGATTTAGTTTCTCTGATTTACAGACGTGCCAACAGAGGTTGTATCCATTGTAACCTCTGATTTTATATTAATAGAAATATCTTTTCCTATCCAATAATGTGTGTTTGAATGAATATTTTATCCATGGGATGTTTTCAAATGCTTATACATTGTTGATTATATATGCTAGAATAGATCTAACACCAATATATATAGTATTCTTGTATTGTTTACTTGTTGTTGAGGAAGTAATCTATCAATTTAAGATGAATTTGGAAAGTTCAACAGGGATCTACTTCAACCGTCCAGAATAAGGTACGAGGTTGGATCCTTTAGTGTTAGACATTTCATTTCTATTGCATATTGGAAAGGATTGATTTCTGGAGTCAAGCTATCTGTTGTGGTACCCCAAGCCATATGAATTTATCTCTATAACAATGGCTATAGTGGATATTTCTCTCCAGCTACATGCAAAAGAACCTACCTCAGATCAACCAGATCTAAGGGTAGACCTCATGGTGTAAGGGCAGTGCTCAAGCTTGACTATCAAACAAGTAAAAATAAATATTTTTTAGATTTTATGATTTTATCCTAACTAATAAAAAAAATACAATGTACCTTTAATAAGATGGGCCACTACATCCATTTGAGGATGTGGTATGAAGGATCCCATGATTTGGTTCTTCGATCTTCTCCAACAAGGGTTGTCAATGGGAAAGGAAACAAGGGTTGCATGGAGTAAACTCAACATGCAACGTGGGATGGCGTGGAAAAAGGTGTAGGAATATAAGGTTCTGGAACTGTGCAATTGAAAAGTGTTGGAATGTTTGTGGGGATACCTTCACAATGTATTTATAGGATGATCCAATATTTTCTTCCCCCTGGTATTGGTCCATGGTTTTTCATAGTGCATGGTATTTTTCCATGGTTTTTGAACCATTCTCATTTTTAGAGCTTTTTGGTCCTTTTTGGGAGAATGGGGGTTATGTTGCAATGAATTCCCATCCTCGTTGTATTTATGGGGGAAGGAATAATGATCTTTTGGACCAATTTGTGTGGAATTTAATTGTGAAGGTGAAAATGGAGGGAATAATGGTGGGATTATGATGTATAATTATGGTTTGGACCATATAGAGACATGTGGAAAATTTTTGGTGTTAACAGATTTCCCCCTGATGTGTGAGGGAAAGAGCTCAGCATATGTCCGACAAAAATCATAGGATCAAGGGAGAAATGGTGAAAACGGTGGAGAAACAGAGAGAACCATGGAGATTCAAAGGCTCCTCATTTGGACTGCAGTGGATTTTGATTTGTATTACTTCTCAAAAATGGATGAGGTACATATAATCTTAGACATATATATGGACGATGTGGGAATAACCATGCTCATATCACTATCTCAATATAAAAATGGAGATCAAGGCTCAAGCAATGAGACTCGATCAATACATACAAATGGAAGTACATAATGGTGTCCTCGATGGGAGGCTGAATACAAATACATATATGAAGAACTGGTACATAGAAACAATGACATTATATTTGAATGAAATATCACAACAAATGATGCTCTACTGAATTGGAGGGTGTACATAACTACATGGACCCAATGACTAAGATTTAGAATCTATGAGGTACAATAAACTACATTTGATTCTGTAGATATATGAAATCCTAATACTGAGGGGCTTTCAAACACCATTGCCAACACAACTCGGATATCACAAGGACATGAAACTGCATGGGTCCCAAATAGACTCATTGAATGTGCTAGAGTCGGGTGACAGTCAAGGTCTTTAACCAAATAATGAAGGAACCAATACCCTATACAAATCTTGATAGTGTGATAACTTAGCTGAAGTCAAGCATGTGAGACACAACCAACCCAAAAGGAACTAAGGAATCCTTTCAAGTGGTCCAAGGAACTCATCAATGAGGTGGATGAAATAAATATACATGGATATCTGGGTCTATCCTATGGAATAGATGTGTTGACGTCAATAGAGGGAGACCTGTAACTAACAAGGAAATGAGGTTTCCTTGATAGAAGCACGAGGGGGACAACCAGAGATATCACATTAAGACACTGAATGGGGAACATGGGAAGGGTAGTATAGGGGACTCAAAATCCCTTTGTTCATAGTATAAATAAAAGGATGACCTAGAAGTAGATGAAACTAACTCATGGGGATGGAATCATATATGTAGAACCAGGGAGATGACTGCAAGGGGAGTTACTTGGTGAAGGAACTAGATAAGTTATATTTAGGGGATCTAAGGGAAACTCAACATAGGGTACTCTGAACAAAGGAAACCCAATGGGGAGAGATTCCATAATGGGATACTAAATGTAGTATGTGTGGGCACCGAAAGGTATCATTTGGACCTTCTTCATAGTTTAAGGAGCTCGAAGAAGGGATAGAAGTATGCTCAGTATGATACTGTCTCATATTTTTTTCTCAAGCCCAAGACGGTAAATGCTCAATGGTGTTTTTATGTTTAGAGAATTTGAAAACATGAAGAATACTCCAATGGGGTCTATTTTTTGTACAGTAGTCTCCTAATCCCAAAAAGGTATAAAGTGTACAAAATAGAACTCTCCCAGCCGAAAGGGGCATAGAGACTTCTTTTCCGTATGTAGTCCAACCAAGCCAAAAAGGTTAAACCTATACTAATTTGATGGTCATTCAAATACTTTTACGAGCATGAACAAAACCAAGTTTTCTCGACAATATTTTATCTATGAGAGGGTTGGAAAAGAGCTTAAATACAACCCATAAGTGATATTTTTTTGTAAGTTATGGCCCAATGTCCAAAAAAGAATAAAAGGATACAAAGGGAACCATTCCTAACTTGAAAGTTCTAGGGTGGTCCTTTTCTTTAGTTAGTATACATAGTCTAAAAAAGTAATGAATGATACCGCATATACGCCCTTTCAAATAATTTAAGAAGCGTGAAAGCAATGAAGCATGCTCAACAATCTTTTCATTATTTAAGGAGTCAGAAAAGAGCTAACAAAAACTCTATAATGGTCAGTCAAGCAAAGAGGAAGTGTTCAATGTGCCAAAATGGGTGATGTTGTGATCATGGCTGATGGGGAGAAAAATAACAATGGAACATTGGTGGGGAATCCTTTCAGGAAGGAAAATGGTGGTAAAATAATGCAAAATATTCAGTATAGATGGAGTGTAGGGATCGTGACCATTCAAATACACAAGTTGTTCAATTTTCCTAGTGGCATGCAAATTGAGGTAAGTCCTAGCAATGGCCTAAAAAAATATAGGGTGAGCATGAGATGTGATTTCCATAGGTGGACAGAGTGCAGAAAAACCAAACCCATCAGTGCGAACGGCATGAAAAATGGACGCTAGATGATTCTAGGGAACACGGAAGAAGAAGTTGACACAAGAGCCTCAGATGAGGCAGTGGTGTGAGATTATGATCTAGGAGGGAGGCGGTTTGGTATGTCATTTATTCACCTAAGAGCCATTTTCATAGTGGCAGAATATTCCTGTCCTCATCGAGGATTATCCCTATGCATGTATGGACTACTGGGGAGATCTTGAGATGCCTTGACCTCCTGGACATGTATTGGGACAAAATGGTATGTATACATTACTCTTTGTGGTTTCAGTAATATATAATGGTTTATTGAGATAGTGGTATATAGATCATACATGTGATTGATATTGATTACATACTATGTGCATGTGTATACATGGGACCACAACCTCTAGCAAGATACCAGTGATGCATGGGAAAAGTGGAGGGGTTAGATCCACCCGCTTATGGGAAGAGGAGGTGACAGAGTGATACATTAAAATCATTGCAGTTAGATGTGGAGAGGATACTAGGGTGGGTCACTGACCATGGGTGGTAGTATCTATATGACGAATTGATTGACACATGCTACCGAGCCCCTGATGAGTGGATCTCTCTGATGAGGATGATCACATTTGATGCCAAGTACGTCAAAGAAATGACATAGGGATATGTGTCGTTTGAGGAGGAGAGCTCAAATAAGTGTTGCACCTAAAATATCCATTGATACCTAAGCACCCTTCAAAGTACTTGGCCAGGGATTCTTTTGTATGTTTTTTCCCACTCTTGATTAGGATGGTGCACTTTCTCCCTTATGAAAGAGCGTCGAGGCACTGCCACTACCTTTACTCTATTCACAAGAAGAGCCAATGCCTTTACCCTCTCTGTATAAAGTGCCGACAGAGCTAAAATGGGAAAAAAGGAAGTTTCACGAAGCTTCCATACAAAATTCCTCGTGGAGGTGTTTCCTCTCATCTAGGGAGAGGTGGAATTCGACCTCCTCAACCATAGGGATCATCCCCTATCCCTTTCCTAAATAATATCATCTCATATGATCCTCCCTTGGCCTATAAAAGAATCCTTCATGGACTATGTGAGGAGAGACCAAGAAGAGCATCCTTATGCTGTTGGATTGAAGTATGGTGTTGAGGAAAAATTGAGTGAGTTTGTGTGTAAAGAGATTTGTGTGAGTGAGGAGTGTTGTAAGACCATTGTGGAATACAAAGATGTCAACATCAAGGCTTTGGTTGTAGCTTTAAATTCTTATTTGATTAATAAAATAGTGTTCCCCTTTCCCATATTTGATTTGCGTTAATATCAGTCAATTATTATTAGATTCCTTGATCACTAATATGGATTGTTAATCTGTCTAGTTACTCTCATCTTGTTGTCTTATTTTCTTTATGCCTCTTTGCAAGTACTGTATATCGTATGAAGAGAAGTGGAAAAAAGACTAAAGCTTGCAGATCTGAGGTGTAAGAGTGATTTTATTAAAATAGATTAACCATCTAGGGAAAGGATATACTGCTATGGTGTTTTGTTCTATTCTTGTACCATACAAGATAGAGGAACAAGTGGTGTCCGCACCGGTTGCAGAATTCCTACAAACAAAATTGCTGACCATAATGGGGATAGCTTGATCTAGTCATATATGGGGCAGATCCAGTTAGATCTGGGGTAGATCCAGTTAGATCTAAGACCTTTGGTAACATTCTCACTTGTAAAATTTTCATTATCTTTCTTCACTCACTTGGATTATTAAGGTGAGTGATCCACCTTATTTTTTAATCAATTTTCTTCTGTTTAAAGTTTTCTTTAATTCTGCATCAGTCCAGCTCAGTACTTTTGGTTTCTTTGCAAGTGATTGCCCTTTTTCCATTTGTTAATCCACCGGTGCACCTGGGAATATTTAATAGAGCATCGTACCTCTCTGGAGCCTACTGCGCCCTGCCACTAAGCGCCACTAGAGCCTTCATGCATATGACATAGAGCACCGCTGACACCTCTACTCAATGAACACAATGCGTCATCCACCTGCTAGCACTCTGGTGCGACCATACACAGTGCATCGAGGTAAGTTCATCACTGCCTTAGAGAACATATTTTCACATTTTTTACTTCTCTGAAGTTTGTTGTGTAATTTTCTCGTTGTTTGCTTGCTGGATCAGAGAGTTTGGTAGCATGATCTCACCTTTTGAGTTCAAATTTAATATTTTTCATCAATAAGGAATTTGTAGTGAAAAGGAATTGTGTATGATTTACAGTTTTGGATGCATGATTTGCTTAGCCCTTTCTCTGAAACGTTTGTTGTGAAAAAAGAAGATCTTTAGCCTCTTTGAAATTAGTTCATTTCAACTATTTTATGTTCTTTATTTTTCAAAATCATATTAAAAAATACAAAATAAGTCAGCTAGCTTGTCTTGCTTGCATGAGTACTTAGGAAAATATTACTTTATGAGTGCTTAGGAAAGGTTTATTCCTGGTTTGCATGAGTGCTTAGGCAATTAGATCTTTATGAGTTTGATTGAGAAAGTTTAGTTTTTAATAGATATTAGAGTCTCTCCTTGCTTTCTCCTTTAAGAGAGTAGATATTCTTTATGGTGAAAATCTTGTGTGTTTGGAATATTGTCATAGATCTTGAAGTTTGATTTATTGAAAGTAGCATGGCACCTTATTTTTAAAAGAGAAAGGCTTCTCCCCTACTCTAGTTAGATTTCATCGAAGAAAAATACTTGCATGACATATCGATTTTAAATTTGCATCTTGATATACATTTCACAAACATTCACTAACCATCAAGATAAAATCAACGGTAGCTTAGGCTAATTTTTTTAGTAATTTGAGTGATAGGATAGAGACATGTTCTGGCATCTTCAAACATATGAGCTGTCGTTTTATGCCTGCACTGCATCCCTAGGATTGTGTGGTTCTTCCACGTACCATCAGTATATCGAACGACCTTTCATGTACCCTTGAGGTATATAGAAAGGTACTTCACGTACTCTATTGTATATCGGAAGGCCCCTTTTTTACAGTTGTGCATTAGACAACACTAATACAGATTCGAGCTCCCATGTACCTTGAGTATATCAGGAGACCCCTCTAGGATACCTTAACCAACTGAGAAAATCCTTTTGGATGCATTATTGGAGCAATACACCGAGAATGACATTCAAGGAGCTACTATGCACATTTTGTCTAAGTAGTCAGGTATTCAGGAAAGGTTATGATCCCAATAATCCTTGTCACATCTTGCTGTTGGAACCAGTGGTATATCGTGAGTTGTGACAACTTGAAAATCATAGTGAGGAACCCACTATCATAATCCCATCTTTTCATTTAAGTTTACTTGTGGCCTTAGCTTGAGCAGGGTTTTTTTTTGTGTTTTCTTCTTTGTCTAGAAATCTAGAGTAGAAAGCCTCATCCATCACCCTGGCTGATTACCTATGAGGCGTTCTTGGAGGTTGCAAGGTTTACCACCTAACTCTCCTCTCGCCTTGGAAGGAAACGAAGGTGAAACCATGGACCAAATAGATTCTGTTGATTCTCATGTAGAAGATGTTCCAATTACTGAAACCAGGGAAGAATTATCTAATTTTGATAATCCCTTGGTCCAACATCCTCCTACGACTGATACAACCTTTCATTTTCCAACAGGAGGTCAACCCAGTTCATCAGATTGGGTATTCAATCACCCATCAGATGAAATTGTAGGGACACAATTTCGTCCAAATGCTCCTTTCTGGAGAAATTCCCTAGAGAAAGCCATTTATGAATATGGGACCATTGAAACTGAACTAGAGCCCTCCGTACTTAATCCTATAAGGAAAACCCTTAGATATTCTCCGTCAAATGTAGAATTATTCTAGAAATATATCGAGTGTATACGTAATATGGGAGAAAATTTAAGAAGGAGAAACTTTTCTCCTCTTCCCAAGCTTTCAAGAACAACCCCACCTAGATATCATGCCCTTTGGCATCTCAAGTAGCTCCTATCTCAAGGTCACTGACCATCACCACAATTACTCAATATCCAGGTCGACCCTCCTCCCCCCTCCCACCTAGTCAAAACTCTCATTAGTTTCCACTTCCCCGATAGTTTCTATGCTTGGGGGGAATTCCCCAACTCAAGTTGCTTTACCTACTAGGGGAACCATTTCTAGTATGGGGAAGAACCTACCAATGGGACCACCAATAATAAATACTCATCCTCCTAATACCAAAACAGTTGTACCCTGTTACGGCCAGGGAGGACCTTCATGGGTTCAACCCACCGTTAGTATGCTTTCTTGAGGATATACTTACCCTGGGAATCAACCACCTATGGTTCATCAATTTTATCAACTAGAACCGTTGGGGGTTGTTTATCCTAGAATTCCTTACCTAGGGAATGCTTATGTGCCTTGGGGGAAACCTAATTGGTATAATGTTCCATCCTATGGAGGACCTTTTGTAAACACTGTTGGAGGTTTTAGAGGTCCACCCAGAGGCCCTCCTCCTCAAGGACCACCTAGAGGCCCTAGAGGACATGGAGTACCTGGTGGACCATCTAGAGGACCACCACCTAAAGGTCCACCATCTGGAGGACCACCATATGGGGGCCCACCACCTGGAGGACCACCACCTGGGGGACCACCACCTGGAGGACGACCTCCTAGAGGACCACCGCCTAGAGGACCACCACCTAGAGGACCATCATCTGGAGGACCACCACCTCCACCTAGAGGCATGTCCCTAGAGGCCCACCCCCTAGAGTAACACCTCCCTTGGGTGGCCTGCTACCTGGCGTACCTTCTAGTAGATGTTTTGGAAATAAACCACCTAAAAAACCGATCACAGGGACATCATCTATGCCCATTTATCAATCTTCTTATGGTCCATACCATTATTACAAATATCCTCAACCTAATCAACAATTGACATTTTTTGCTACGTTAGATCTGCCATATTTGTCTAGATTGATCAACGATCCGATACACGATGATCCCTCATGGCCGACAATCCCAGTTAAGTTAACCTCAGACATACCTAAATTCGATGGTAAACCCGATGAGGATCCCAAAAACAACGTGATGACATGTCATCTATGGTGCTCATCAAATTCTATGATGGACGATTCAATTTGTCTATGTTTGTTGCAGAGAACCCTCATCGAAGTAGCTATGAAATGGTATATCGAGCTACCCCAACTTTCCTTTTGGGACTTTAATACCTTAGCAATGACATTTTTAACCCATTTTCAGTTACCAATTCGGTACGAGACATGTACAGACTTGTTAACTTCACTTCGCTAGACTACTTGCACCCATATATCTGATCATATACATGAATGGAGACAAAGACGTAGGTTGATTAAGGCTCCCATTCTTGATCAGTTATTGGCTTATTGGTTTATGAAATCTTTACTCCCCTCCATTTCTAGGGATGTCACCATGGGAGGTGTTGTTATGAAGGAGCAGGCCATTATCCATGCTTAGTACCTAGACTTGGTGTATTCCTAGTTAGGAACTTTGTATGACTTAATCCCTCACGCTCCTCGTCCTACATCAAACCCCTCAAGACTTGCAACAAAAACACCCACTTATGGCGTTCTTGTTTCAATTCAAACACAATCGACGACAAAATATGTGAAAAAGAAAAATCAACTCACCGCACCAACCAATCAACCTGTTCCACCACCCAAAACTGCATCCCCTCTTGTTGTTTCAACTGAAGTAAATCTGATTCAATCTGCTGAATCTTCAGGAGGAAAGAAGAAAGGTAAAAATAAATCTAAGATATCTGATAACAACCAGTAAAAACAAAAAACTCTGATTTTGATTCTAAGAATAAGAAAAAGGAAAAGTTTCCCTGCCTGATTTGTGGAGCTGATCACGTTAATAAAGAGTGTCCTTGTCAAGAGGAAGATAGAAATTTTTTGAAAAAATAACCCAACTCGACAGTTCTTACAAACCCTTTTCCCACCCAACAACAATTGATTGATCATCAATCCCTCCATGGGCCTTCATCTTGCATTGATGAAGTCAAAATGATGTCAAGTGAAACAGTTCACCTCAACACTCATTCCCAAAGTTATGAGCCTCCTCCATAAAAGAAAACTAATGATGTTCCATTTGACAAACCTTCAGTTTTCACCCCTCCTCCAAGCTACGGTCTTCAGATTGAAAAATCTATTCCTGATGTAATTCTTCTCTCACCTAAGAGTACACTTCGAAAGTCCATTCTTAATCCTAACACATGTGCTTTCGAATACTATAATATAGTAGAATATTTGTCCCAAGCAGCCTGCACTATGTCAGCTCTTAAGGTACTCCAAACATGTCCTACACAACGAAAGAATTTTCTAACATCCCTTGGAGCTTTGGATCCTGAAAATAACAACATTATCTCTTTCAAGTTGGATGATTTTAAAACCAGGTTCTCACATCAGTTGGATTCTAGTTGTCCATAAAATCTATTGGAAAGACCAGCTATCGTACCGTATTGCACAAGGGAGCCTCCACCTCTGTCATGTCTTTGTCTTGTTGGAGAGCCATTGGTTCTCCTGAAATTAATCATTCACCCACGACACTAAAGGCCTTTGATGGTCAAATATTTCAACCTTATGGATTACTTCCCTCTCTCCAGGTAGAACCAGGGGGGAAATTAGTTTCCATTCATGTTGAAGTTGTTGACACTCCTTTAGATTACAATATTCTCCTAGGTCACAAATGGTTTTATGCTATGCAAGTTGTTACTTCATCCATTTTATGGGTAGTTCTGTTCCCATTCCAAGGGAAGATTGTTACTGTTGGTTAGTTAGAGTCTGGTTCACCTGATACCACCTCGAATACTACAAAAAAATTTCCACTTTTGATGACCCCGCAATATCAAAACATTGGAGTAGGACTCATCAAAGATTCTTCACTCATGGGAATCTTTTTGTTATCTAATCCTCCTTTTGTTTCGCAGTCCGCATCCGTGAGCATGATTTCTACTTCTATCACAGATAAAGGAAATTCCATTTATGAATCAACATCAATGAGTCCATCATGGAGGTTATGTCCCTAGATGAGATGCCTTGGAAAGATGATCACCATCGATCCCCTTTCCTTCCTCATTTCCATATGGTAGAAGAACAATTTGCATCAGTGGTTTCTTCTGATATAGTGACTAATCCTCAGTCTCCAATCCTCACTCATGATGTGGAATCTGAGGGTAATTTATGTAACAATACCAAAACCATTCTAGTTAATATATCAGTGAAACCTATCATCCCATAGAACATCCAGATAGGCCAGAAATTTTCACCTTCACAGATGCATTCTTATACGGCCTTATTTAAGGAATTCAGAGACGTTTTTACTTGGACCTATGAAGAAATGCCAAGGATAGATCCCTCTATTGTAATTCACAAGATTAAAACCTACCTTAGTGCCAATCCAGTTCAAGAGAAGTTACGTCAGGTCCATTCGAGGAAAGGAACGACCATCAAGGAATAAGTTGAAAATCTTCTTAGGGATGGTTTCATTTACCCTGTGCCCTTGACTGAATGGGTGTCTGCCATAATCCCTATCAATAAAAAGCAGGGCATTATTAGGGTTTGCATTGATTTTTGAGATTTGAATCAGGATTTTCCTAAGGATAATTTCACCACTTGGTACATCGATCAAATTATTGACAACTGTGGTGGGAGTGTCATATTTTCGTTCATAGGTGGCTTCTCTAGCTATAATCATATCGAGATACTCCCATCAAATCAACAAAATACAACTTTCATTTTCCAATGGGGGATCTTTTCCTTAGAAAACTCCCTTTTGGATTGAAAAATGTCAGCGCTACATTTCAACGCACCATGTCATATGCTTTCCATGACATTAAACACATCATGGAAATTTATCTTGACAACCTTTCTGCTCATTTGAAGCAGAGGGATCACCATGTTCATCATCTAAGATCCTTTTTTCTCAGATGTCTCCATTTTAACATTCGATTAAACCCCCATAAGTGTGTTTTCTGTGTTGAGATCGAGTGACTGCTTGGTTCTGTTGTGTCCAAGTATCGAATCTGTATAGACCATTTGAATATTGAAGCTATCCTGGCTCTACTCGCCCCCACCAACATTACCGAACTCCAAATTTTGTAAGGGAAGGCAAAAATTTTACGTCATCACGTCTGCAATTATGCTGAAAAGACACATGTTTCATGCAATTATTGAAAAAGGATACCCCCTTTGTTTGGGATGACTTGATGCAGCACGCATTCAACAACCTCAAAAATGCTCTTATGCATGCACCTATGCTGCAACCACCATGTTATACAAGGAATTATTCCCTGTACGTGGCTGCATCCCTTTCAACCATTGGTATGGTCTTAGTGCAGACAAATGAACATGATCAAGGACATGTGATATATTACGTGAGTAAGAGTCTTGTAGACTTGGAAACCTACTATTCACATGTGGAGAAACTTACTCTGGCCATGGTCATCGCGGTCCAGAAGTTCCGTCATTACATTTTGCTCCGTACAACCACCGTTTATCCAGATTCTAACCCCATGTATTATATCTTGACTCATCAAGTACTTGGGGGAAAATACTCATGCTGGATTGTGATTCTCCAGGAGTTTGAGTTGGAATTCACCAAAACTAGTTCTAAGAAGTCCCTTGCTGTAATGTCCCGTTTTTTACCCCATTACATTAGATGTATATGATGTATAAATTGTAAATGATCAGGGTGTGGAGCTAAAGGCCAAGGCCCCACCATTGATCGGTTATGTTATGTTTTGGATTTGAATTGTCACCGATGGTATATCGGGGCATGCGGCATATATTATGATGGTCATCATGTAAATATGCATCTATAATTAAAATGAACCCGACCATCTATGATCGCGGCAACTAAAATGAGAAAGGGGCATGATTTTCACAAGGATAGGGGTGGGGGAAATTGTCAACCTTGGCCAATGAGAGAAAAACCCATATGTCTTCTTCCTTTGTCTTATTCCAACCACTTTCATTAAGAAAGGCTGCTGGTGGTTGAGGCAGTTATGATCTTTGGGAGTGGGGTGGTAGGAATGTCAGTCCTCACCCACATGCACACTCCACCCACTGTTGACTTCACTATGGAGGAAAAACCTTCACGCACTCTCCAATTTCGCGACCTCACAATTTTGCTGTTCATCTCCACGCATGAACCATCTTCTGTTTGATGGTCTCACGCACAGGTATTTTTCCTGGTTTTCCAACTGATGCAGCGAGCTGAGAGTCGTGCTCTTTTATCCATGATTTGCTGTGTTGCTGTGGTTCTCTCATGCACAGTGTGTTTCGTTGTGGTTTCTTTATGTCTTGGGATGGAGTCATTCATCCTCACGCACAAGAAATTGCTCATTGGTCTCACGCACAGCAAACTGAGAGCCGTTTTGCCACTATCACCCACGATTTCCTGTAGGGAGTCATTTCACGCTTAAGAACTGTGTGGCGTCCTGTGCAATTCCTTTGTCCGCTTGCTTCCTTGCCCTGGACGGACTGCTGATTTCCCCCTGTTGGAATTTTTTTTTCTGTTGAGTTTGGGGAACTGCTGTAAATTCGTTGGAGAGTCATTTTGGCCACGATAGGGCCAAGAATGACTCAGGAATTGTTTCCCTGTTTAAGCTGTGACAGCTGAAATAATTGCCCGAGTGCAATGGTTGGTCTTCGGACTGTGTTGGGAGCAGGGATGGGGGCTTGGTTTGCTTGATAAACCTGGTGGCTGGAAACCACACAAACAGAGCTAGAGGGCTGGCCTTCTTCTCCATCACCCCTGAATAGCACTGGAAGGGAATGCAGGGCCTAAGGGACTATTTAGCAGAGAAGGGACTGATTCCTTGTGTTGGGTGTGTTTGGGTGTCTTAGAGGTCATGCTAGTTCTGGTGTAGGTGTTCTTAGCTCTGTAATGGGCTCACCAGCTTAGGATTTATCCTTTCCCAACTCCTGGATGGCCTGATAAACCCAACTGTGTTGGCTTGGCTGTGTGTTTTGTGTATCCTTGGCTATGTGTAAGCCTGCTTGTTCCCTTATCCCTTGGAGAATCATGCCCAGCTCGGGGATGGCAGCACTGCTGAGAGATTAAGGAGCATGCTAGCCTATGGTTGGGTGGAACGTTGCAGCGACATAGCTGGTTGTGGAACGAGTTCCTCATAAGATAAGTGATATTGCATATTTTACTTCTGCAACCATATTACTGTCAATGATATGATGAACATGTTAAAATGAATGCTTGTGGGAATACATGTTGATTCCACTGTGCAAGATAAATAATTATAGCTGTGTATGATAAACAATTGCAATTGTGCATGTTATACTACAAGATGTTTCCGCTATGTCTGATAGATGATTGCATAAGTGCATGTTTTACTTCAATGCATTTTCCTTCAGCATTCTGTTTCAGTAATTTTGTGAATGCACATGTTCATGGGGGCTCTTAGCCCGTGTGTTGGAAGCTTGTAGTTGCATCCTCTTCGCCGGCCGGAGGCATGGGGACGTGACACTTGCCTTCACTGAGCTTATGTGTGATCTTCCCCGTATCATTGAGGGAACAAATCCCATTGATTCATTGCTTGATGAATCTTTGTTCCTCATTAGTATGTCTGACCCCTGATATGAAGATCTCATTCTATATCTCTAAACACAACGATATTAGCCTGATGCAACTCATGATGAGCGTCATTGCATATGCCACCAAGAAAAGTATGATCTCATTATCAATGACACTTTATACCGCCGTGGCGTTGATTCCATATTACGATGATGTCTCACTCATGAAGAAGCTAAGATCATTTTAAATAATTGCCACTCTGGAGACTATGGTGGTCACCTCTCTGGGTTGGCTACTGTCCATAATATTTTGCGCACTGGGAATTTTAGCCCTCAATATTCAAGGATTCTATTGAAACTGTCAAAAAATGCCCGCCTTGTCAATTATTCACATCCAAAAAGTGCACCCATCCAACTCTGCTACATCTTCTCGTAGCAGTTAGCCCTTTTGAAAAATTGGGCATAGACTTTGTGCACTGTAGACCTACCTCAGTTAGGGGGCATGGCTACATTATCGTGGCTGTGGATTACTTCACTAAATGGGCTGAGGCTATTCCTACATACACCAAATATGGAAAGAAAACTACTCTTTTTCTCTTTAACCATATTATTTCTAGATTCGATATTCCTGGGGCCATTATGACTGATCACATATCACGTTTCCAAAACAAGATGATGGCAAAATTAAGTGCAAAATTAGGGTTTCGTCATGATAACTCTATACCTTACTATCCATAGGCCAATTTCCAGGTTGAAGAAATCAATAAAGTCTTAAAAACTATGCTTCAACGGATGGTAGGGAAGGCTAAGTCTATTTGGTATTTGCAAATTTTTTCTGTGATTTGGGCCTATAGGACTACCATCAAAGCTTCCACTGGTTTCACGCCATTCCAATTGGTGTATGGAATAAAGGCCACTCTTCCAATAGAGTGTGAGATTCCTTCTCTGAAGCTCACTGTAGAAATTTTTCCCAATACCACCCTAGAAGAAGAACGTTTCCTATACTTAAACAAGCTTGACGAAACTCGTCATGATGCTACCTTAGAAAATGAGGCACACAAATGACAAATGAAATCTCATAACAATAGATCTATTCAACCCCGCTCTTTTAACGAAGGAGACCTGATCTTGACCTATGACCAGAAACATAATAAGTTGGGGGCTGGGAAACTAGAGTTTATGTGGCATGTGCCTTATATTATCAATCGTGTTTTAGAGAAAGGTGCTTATGAGTTAATGGATTATGAAGGGATACCTTTGCGAGAGCCCCGCAATGGGCTCTACCTCAAAATATACTATTCCTAGGTCATCTAGCATAGTTTTATTGTAAATATTGTTTATATAGTGCTGTGTGTTTCTTTAAAAAGTGTGGGTTTTGTGTGGATATAAGATGTTTTTTTCACAACCCTACTTATGTAAGTCTTATGTTTAATGGACAGATGACCACCTTTATTGGTTTTACGGATGGTGCTAATCATTACACCTTAAATCTTGCATCTGCATCTTGGGTGTTGTACTCTCCTACAGGTGATATGGTTAGTTCAGGGAGTACTTGTTTGGGTCCCTCCATCAACAATATCGCAGAGTATAATGCAATGATTGGATTGTTGATGGAATCCCTCGCTAATGATGTAAGAGAAATTAGGGTTTACTTAGACTCAAAGTTGGTTGTGCATCAGTTAAACTGAGTCTACACCATCTGAAACCCCCTACTCCTTTGTGCATTCCAAAGAGTTAGGATTTTAGAAAGGTCTTTTGAGTAGGTTTCTTATCATCACATTCTGAGACATTTAAATGCTGTGGCAGATTCCTTGGCAAACTTTGTCTTAGATTGGTATATTGCTCATAGTTAAGTTTATTTTAACATAAAAGTCATGCATTGGATTCATAGTAGGCATACACTCACACATCACATTTTCACACACATATGTAGATATAAAAAAATTCATATATATATAAAAGGTAAAGTTGAGATTCAAAAACGATCGAAGCATCAGGCTTTCAGATCACCCAAAGTTTAAGACTGCCATATTTCCAAAATACATATATATATGGAAAAAAATGAAGCTTTGAATATTTCAGTATAAGTATAATACAAAAAATATGGGATCCACTATGGGATAATCCTCATGATTGTGCTCATGGTAGCACATCACGGTCCAAGCCACTCTATGGAGTAGCCTCCCGAAGTGGCCTGAAACCCTTGCAGTCTGGTACTGGTACCACCTAGGTAGATCATCATTGGAGATGTCCAGAATCCCCATAGTCAAATGATGTAGGTTCTCCTCCATCTCATCGAGCTCCTTATCTACCTCGATGCGATGTTTCACCATCTCTCGGACTTCTCCTTGCCTCTCTATGGGCGAGGTTACAACTAGACAGGAAGGCCCAACATCTACACAAGACATTTTTTCATATCTCAGGATTACATCTAAAATATAAAATTAAAAATACAGAAAAATATGGATAATAATTTCTTTCTTACCTCAGTCATTCCAATCGTCCCCCTCTGGAAGTGGAAGGTAAGGATCCTCTTGGAAGTCAGTCCCCGCGTAGGCATAGTCCTTTATCATTAGAAGTTGGATCCTCAGCCAATGGAAAAAGGTAGGCCTGTAGGTAACTCTGGGGCTTCCTCCACCACCATGGAGGGCCATGGCATCCACCCACCTACTCATCCGTGGATCCTCCACATCTAGTCTGCTCAGTGGAACTTGGGTTCTCATGAATGGGACCCTCTCCAGGAAAAAGGACACCACTATCTCCCTGTATTCGAATTGATTTAGCACTCCCATCCTTCATGTGGTTAGGTGATATTTCAATATAACCAATAGACCCTCACTCCAGTTGAATATAGTGGGAGGCATGCACTCCAAGGAATACAACATATGCGCCCGGGTGGTCAAGTGAGCCGACCTTGTACCTGAAACTTTCTCTATAGTGAATTCCATAGTCCTCAATGGCCTATATATAATGTTCTTGATGGGAATATTCCCACCAACTAAATGAGTTCCTATTGAGAAATGGTCATCAATCAGGTCAACTACAGATCCCTCACCACCTCATGGTCTTGTCAATGTCACTAGTATTCCCCTACGGGATAAAATAGACAATAAATAGATGTCTTCTACATCTATTGTCAGAGTGTGTGTACCCACTACAAAATGTTGCTAGTCAGGGTCCCACATCCATATCATATGCTCTCGCAGCCACACATATTCTCTCATCCCTGGTATCCTGAAAAAATTGAGAATCCCACACTCACGGAGGGCCCTCAAAGTGAGTGGATCGTTGTTTGCCTGGAGGTCATCCAAATCGTGTTGTCTCTCTTTCCATATGACCATATTTCCTCTAGTTTTCCCTGCAAAAACATTCAAACATCTATTAGAAGCAAGTATGAACCATTTAAAGAAATAAAGACCACCTAAAACTGACAGTGTGTTGATTTTTTGGGAGTCATCGTCGCTAGTGCACTATATGCAGTAGAACAGAGCATTGACACCTTTGCCCCTAGGTGACAAAGCACCTTCAACGCCCTTCTCTCTTTCAAGGTATGCACCATTGCATCTCCCGAAAGGAAATAAGGTACCAGTCTGTATGTGCTCTTCCCCTTTGAGGATTTACCCATAAACTATTTACCCCCTTTTTAAAGTAATTGTGATTTTTATTTTCATTATTAAATCAAAATATTTTAATTTTAGGGTTTTTACCATTTATTTTCTATAGTTTTTATATAAAATTGGCCCTAACTTGATTTTTAAAGATTGTAGGTCATATTTATGAAGCATCGTGGCTATGTTGCAAGTTTCTTTTGTCTTTTTTATGCTTTGGGATAAGATGAAAAAGTACCGAGTGTCATTTATAACTTTGACATGCTCCTTAAAAACATAGTAAAAGGGTATCGATTATACTTTTTCTGCTTTTTCAAACTCGTTAAAAGTGGTTTATGAAAAAGAGGGCCTCTTATGGAGTCACATTTAAACTCTTTTTAGACTCCTTAAAATGCGAAAATATTATCGAGTGAACTTGTCTTCTTCACACTCGTAAAATTACCTGAAGAGTCATCTTTCCGACGATAGTTTACCCCTTTTTCATTTTGGATCGACTAGTTACGAAAAAATCTAGTTGACTTCAACTAGAAGAGTTCTCGTGGGAATTATTTTATACTTTTTCGGGCCCTAGGGACTAAATCATATGAAAAATGACCTTTTGGATTCTTCTTTTGTCCTCCTTCAAACTCTCTGAACATGAACAATACCGAGTTATCTTTCAATGGACTCGTTAAATTAAACACTAAGAGACCCTTTTTTGGGAACGATCCTCTCCTTTCTCAGGTTTGTAAAACATATGAGAATGGACTCATCTTCCAATGAGCTACAACAAGTGTTTGTTACCCTATTTGAACTTGTAAAAATGAAAATAGGCACTCATCCTTCATGATGGGGAAATTAAGGGAAAGAGGAATTTATTTTAATTTGTATCGATGGAAGCTCATAGTCCACCTTTGAACATGGCACCTGTCTACATTTGTATTTCTGAACATTTGGGTATTCAGCTTGTCTCCGAGTTGATGGCACCTGAATCCTTTGTAATCTATGATTTTGTGGATTGCAGTTTTTCTAATTTTAGGCCAGAAGTTAGTTTACAATGATCCTTCAAAAGATGTGAATATATTCAGAATTTGCTTCACTCAAGATATTATGCAAAATGACTTGAAACCGATTAATGGCTTAAACTTGTAAAGATATAAGTCCACAAAAATTTATCAATATAATCCATTCAAGTGTGCAAAATTCAGCAGCAGACTACATTACTAGTATTGATCCTATGGAAACACAATGAATTTATTTCATGAATGCAAGTATTCTTGTCCCGCTTCACATTTTCTATGTGTGTTTTCTGATCTTTTGCAGTCTGAAGCTGTTACTTTGACAACAGAGACAAAGACTTCAGTTGACCCTAGATTTATGGTTCCATGCGCAAATATCTAAAGTGTGCATGGCATTGGAACCATTTGTGATTGCATTGAAGCAATAGGGTGTTCACTATGACTAAAAGCACCAAAAACAATTCAAGATTTAAAGAGCATTTGCAGGTATAGAGAAGGAGAAGATTGTTTAATAAAGAAGGAATAATAATTGAAGAGTTTTTCGTGGTGGCTGATACTGTAGAAGTTCAGGGTCTACTAAACCTAAGAACTTATTTTCAGCTAAGCTGGCCCGATAGGGGTGACTCTTTTGTCAAATCATCCAGGATTTGCACCTGATGTCTATGGACCATTCATGCTGAATCAATCAAGATGAACTTTGGAGAACTTCATCCTGATCATAAAATATGAGCCTGCTAGAACTTAACACTGAATCTGGCTAGGGTAAATTCACTGTTAACAGGTTGCAACATTGGATGCCTCACACCTTGGTCTCTGCAAGGGTCAAGTTAAGACAAGGTGAAGGGTTAAATTAACCTGAGAGCTTGCACATGTGGACAGTTGAATATGAAATGGGCAATCGAGCAGAGTTCTATGGGTGTCAAATCCATTATGCTCTATTAAACAAGAAGTGAGCAGCAGAATGGGAATAACAGGGCCATACATGAATCCATTTGCAAAGGATCATATTTCAACCCCAGCTGCAGGAAGGAATTATTATCAGAGGGCAGAGCTCCCAAGGATCCAAAAGACTGTCCCATGCCAAATGATGGAGTACTACTTGAACCATAGAATGAAGTGCTGGTAGAACCATACGAGGCACTGCTTCCACCAAATGCTGGAGTATTGGCAGTAGCAAATGACACACTGCTTCCCCCAAATGATGGA
>LPNX010276301.1:459502-469937 GCA_001517045.1 Pseudotsuga menziesii
GATTGCAAGTTGCAACTGGGTAGGCATCAAAGACAATCATTGCAATAAAAAGGACCATAAAGCACAATCACTTCTAAGAGATATTAGAGTCCATTAGAGTCCATTAGGAAAAATGCTATCACATCAACCTGGGGGCCAGGGACCACACCAATAAGAGCAGCAAGAAAATGTCATTGACTATCCTAACAAATGGAAACTAACCTTGTAAAAAGCACCAAAACCCTCATCCCTGAGCATGTTCTTTTCCACGTCATAGCCCAAACCTTGACCCAACTGAATGCGCACCTGCAACAATTGGCCCAACTCGGGTCAGACTTTATATCCCAAAACAAAATGATGTTGCAACTTAGTGATTCATCAGATTATGTCCCATTTCAGTTATTTGGGCCTTAAACAAGCCTGAGGATGTAATAATACAAAACAAGAAGATAATTTTTTTCAATGGACGCGCATAAAATTATGTATCCATATTATATTGAGCTGGATATGAGAACTTCCAAAAATACAAAAGTGAAGCTTGGGGTGAAGGTTCGATCTCCTCCCCCAATGGATTTGAAAATAAGTGAGAAAAAAAAATACCAAAAATCTGAGCATAACAGGAAGACATAAAGCAAACACCTTGATCATGTCCACGGGCTGAATGACACACGTCGCGAGCATACCAGAGGCTCCTCCATTGACAAATGGCTTCACTGTATTCCACACGTTGCCTATCTTGGGCTTCTCCCCTGCCATCTCTCTGAAGGACTTGAAAACCCGACCGATCTGATATTGCTCTCCTTCCTCTTCCTGAGACCTAATGGTGAGAAAAAACCCACGAGAGGTGTCTGTCTGCACCCTCCTCAGCAAGAAAGAAGAAGAATAGGCAGAGCTCTGACCCGCGGTGTGCTGCAAAGCCCCTCTTCAATCTAAATCATGTCGAAGTATAGGGCTTCATACTTTTATATTTATTATATTACAATATATTACAAGAGGGAGAGGGCATAATTACCCAACCAACAGGTAACGCAGCACGTGGTCATGTAAACAAAAGCTCCGAGAAATAGTTATAATGGCCTGTTGAGTGTTAAAATCAGAGCTTTTCTTTAAAGAAAAAATGAGTTTTAACCGAAGCGTCGGATATGCGACGGTTAGTTAAAATCAGAGCTTTTAAAAATAAAAAAACGCTATGCTTTGATATAAAGGATTGTGCTTTGATGTAAAGTATTTAGCATAAGCGTCGGATATGCGACGGTTAGTTAAAATCAGAGCTTTTAAAAATAAAAAAACGCTATGCTTTGATATAAAGGATTGTGCTTTGATGTAAAGTATTTAGCATAACCGTCGGTTAAGCGACGCGGGTGGTTACATTTACAAAAAAAAAATTAACTTTGTGATTTTTGGTAGGTTTAAAAAGCGAAATCCACGCGCCGTCGGAAGTAACCGTCGGATTTTGGATCGAAATGTAGTAGTGCTTGTAAGAAGGTTAAGTCCCAGCTATGTGCATGGATGACCTCTGCAGCTATGTGTGCAGAGGGTTTTGGGTGATTAAGGAAATCTGCAGCTGTGTGTGCAGAGGCCTACAGCTGTGTGCGCGGCTTTGAGGACTTGAAGGGATCTGCAGCTAAGTGTGCAAATCAGAACTGTGGTTTTTGTAAAGAGTTGAATAAAACACAGTTCTGTGGACGTAGCCCCTACACTGGGGGTGAACCACGTTATATCTTGTGTTGTGGTTCTTTGTGTTGTTTCTGTTATGTTCTTTCATGCATTGATAATTATATATTTGATAAGTAAGATCACTGCTAAATTAATAACTTCGCTGTGAATTTCCAGTAAAGGGTCAAGCAAGTCACTGTCTGTTTATTTAGCTGCGAAGTTATATATGTGAATGTTGAAGCTCTGTGTTATATGAGTATAAGTTATTAAAGGCTAAAGGTACAATAATATCCCTCTTCTGCTTGCAAAAACCTAATTCTGTGGCACCCCATAGCTGTTTCAGGTGAGACTGCAACCTGCTCGCGGTTTGTTGCCGAAAGGGCCAACACTGTGGGTCTTTTGTTGGTGCGAAGTGAATGGTATAAAACCCAGGTCTACCCTATAGCCCAACAAATTGGTTCCATTGCCGATTGAACTCAGTATCTGCTCAAGAGGGGTTTACGTCGTACCTCGAGGGCTATGTTCTGGAGATCCTCTGTGAAGGAAATCGGTGATTGGCTTGATGAGACTTATCTGAAATTTGCTGAGCAAGAGAACAAAGATCCGCGTCGTAGTGCAAACGAATTTTTACAAATGTATGTTTTTTTTTATGTTTATGAAATTTTCTTTGGTAGTATCCACATAGAGTTGCAACAGTGGTTATCCAGGTTAACAGAGAGAAGGATGAACTTCCAAGAACGTCAGTTTCCTGATTGGACCCCCGCAAGAATTAATATACTGAAAAGGGTGAACAACGAGATATCTCGTGCTGTTGATTTCTAGACAACGCAAACCCTTGAAGCATTTGTGACGGAGTTCACCATCGACACGAGTACTTCCTTTAGTGAAGCCGAGCGACAGTTTTTCAAAGGACCAGGGGGTGAGTTTTTGAATTCATTTAGTTTGAGAATTAAAATGCTATTAGTTGAAATAGGTATATTGCTCATTTCAGACTGTTAGATTTAGTATTACTAACCTATGTTTGCAAGCAAAAATACCTTCGACGAGCAAAGTGGTTTGCTGCAAAGTGGAAAAAGGTACAAGAGATATTTTGGATCCTATTCCTAGGGTCAGCATACCGAGTATTCCCCTGTAAATCTCGCAGATTCAGAACTCGAAGAAACCCCTTCTGTTGGAAACCCTCCAGTAACCCCGCAGCGCAGACCTGTTATCCCTGAGAACCTGTCGCAGTCTGAAAGTAACCCTTGCTCGAGTATTCCTATTGCAGGTCAGTCTACCCCAGTAAGTTCCCCCCCGCCTACTTCCAGTCCCCCTCCAACCCCCCCTAGATCCACTATGTCCCACATGCATGATGATATTAAGCTCCCTTTTTTCAAAGGAATTGGATCAGAGGATCCAGAACAGTTTTGGTTTTTATGCGAAGCAGTGTGAACTGCTAAGACCATTACGGATCAAGATACAAAAGGAGCGCAGTTGGTTAATTCTTTTAGAGACCGCGCTATGACCTGGGTCATGAAGTTTTCCAGCACTCAGAACCATGTTTTGGCTGATATAAAAGCAGCAATGATAAATGAATTTAAGAAGCCGAAATTCAAGTCGTAGTGTATCACTGAATTGAAAGAGATTCAGCAGAGGCGCGGCGAATCAAAGTGGGACTTTGATCAAAGGTTCAAAGTTCTGCTAGACCAAGTCAGTTTCACCATTGGACCTGCGCAGCACAATGAATGGTTCATTGCAGCATTGCTAACACATATCATAACTCCACTCATGCAACAGAAGGTTGCTGACCAGTAGGAGGCTCTGGAAATCGCGATGAAGCTGGAAACAGCCCCAGTCGAAGATAATTCTGGTATCGCTCAAATCCAAGCACAGTTGGCAGCGATGGCCCTAGAGCTTGGCGATATGAAGAGAGGAAAAACCGGTCATGAAGAGGTTCGGTGTACCTAATTTCGGATGGAAGGTCATGCCAAGGAACAGTGTCCTATGGTAATAAATTACCTAAATACTGGTGCGCCAAACCCGTTTAACCCGCAAGTCCTATATTGTGAGCTCTGCAGAACAACAGGTCAGCATCGACCTGAATACTGCTATCTATTACAGAGGTATGGGCAAGTACCTAAGAACCCCTATTGTAAATTCTGTAAGTCCGTAGGACATAATCAAGATGAGTGTCGCAATTATGACCTCATGAGAGAACACACCTACGACACCTATCGGGTACAAAATGAGGGACCGAGCAATGATGGTATGGTTACCACGGTGGTGCATCAGGTAGAGGTGCTTTTGGAGGTCGTGGCCATGGTGGTATGGCCGGAAGAGGAAGAGGCTAGGTTGTGTGTTACAACTGTAACCAGGCCGGGCATCTAGCGAGAGACTGTCGGAACCCAACTACGACATGTCGGTATTGTCGAGCAGTAGATCATGTGATCAAGCAGTGCCCGCAGTTGATAGCTAAGATTCAGGAAAGAAACAGTGCCCCAACTCTAAATATTCAGATGATTTCCGTCGAGCAAAGACCTGCCCCAGCCATTAATGTTGTTACTCGGAGTGGAGCTACGACGGAAGTACAGAATAAGGATAAACAGCCTGAAGAGGCTTGGGTTCGTAAGGCACCAGAGAAAGTCCCAGCATTTGATATCGAAATAGAAAAAGAGACATTCATGGAAGCCAAGAGAGATTTCGCTGCTCCTAGCACACCAGTAGCACCTGCGCAACAACATCAGCAGTAGTCGCAAACGCAAGAAGCTTCGACAGACAAAGTAAGTACATTGTCCTCCTTTTTACAGAGTTGTCTGAAGCTCTTGAGAAATCAAAATGCTTTAAGTGAGTTGCAGAAAGTTATTGCTTCCTGCGAACCTCAGCAAAGTTCTGGTCAGGAAAAAGCTGTTAATAGAGTCAGGAGAACTGGCAGGGAAATGAGATTGAATGCTCGGATAGGAGAGTATGATATGACTAATGTTATCTTGGACCTAGGATCAGAGGTAAATGTCTTAACTAAGCAAACCTGGGAACAAATGGGAAAACCTACCCTTGATTGGTCCCCTATACAGTTGAGATTAGCCAATCAGCAGAAGATTGTGCCCCTAGGACGATTCCCTAATGTCCCAGTAGATATTGATGGTGTCTGTACTATTGCAGACTTCAAATTTATTGATATCATTGATGACAGCAACCCCTATCCAGCATTGCTAGGTATTGAGTGGGCATTAGACAATGATGCAGTCATCAACCTGAAGAAGAGACAGATGACTTTCGAAGGGAAAGAACTGAGAGTCATAGTCCCATTGGACCCTTCTCAAGGAGAGAGACAAATAGAGCCAATAAGAGATGAAGACCGGGATGTTTTGGACCACATCTACAATATCACAGCGAAGGAAGAAGATTATGTTGATCCTACTGCTGAAGGTGTCATGGATTGGCAGTGTGAAAGCTCCTGCATGACAGATTCAGATGGTGGGTTAGAAAACTAGCAGAACAGACTTTATGAGCTGCATGGACATAGATGTGCCAGAATTACCAAATCCATCAGATGGCTTGGTGCACAGGTAAGAGTCCTACCTATTTTTGATGACTTGTCAAACCCAGAACAGTTTATTGAACAATTCTCAGACCAGATACCAGAGTCACAGAAAATGGAGACTCTGGATTCAGTATTCAGATCCACAATAGCCAGATGGTGGAAGGATCACAAAAAGTACATTCCTAGTTGGGAAGCTTGTCAGAAGTTCCTTCGCCTGAGATTTATGGCTCAGCCCCCGGAGGTGCAAAGCAGGTTTGCTAGAAAGACTAGCCCTCAGGAATATTTGGCATAGTGCTACGAAGTGTGGCAGCATGTACCTCAGGAAGAATGGGTACATAGGTTTGTGCATACTCTGGAACCGATAGAAAAGAACTGGTATGCGGAGGTTGAGCTTCGCCAGGATACTGTAAGTTGGGATTGTCTTGTTGAAAGTTTTGTGCTTACCTTTTCTACTAATGAAGTTTGTCTAGCTTTAGATGCAGCTATCAGGTTGATCCATACTAAGGTATTTGATGATCAAGAAGTAGTAGACTACCGGCCTGATTGGAAAGCACAAGAAGTTCATGCAGTCGAATATTATAACCTCGCAATTGACGAGGATGATGATCCGCGCAATATTGATATTCCTGAGTCAGAAGGACACTACGACATACATGGACCAGCAGTCGAAGCCATTGAAGTAACTCAGCTCCTGAAGACGCGGACAACCAACATTGGATCAGAAGACCAGCCTAAGTATGCTACTAGTGGAGATTATTGGGATGAAGAAATGGTAAGCAAAGTGACCCAACTTCTCCATGAGTATCGGCACTTATGTATGCTGAAGTTCCTTGAAATAAAAGGAATCATTGAAACTGGGGATGACATTTTGTCGTGGGTAGAAGTTTGACTCCATGTAGTAGATGGTGCCCAGAGGTGTCGAATGTCCTTATTAGGGCGTAGCCACAGCTACTGCTTGTGTCGAAGAAGGAAAGGTCTGTCGAAACTTAAAAAATGACCGTTAGAAGAAATCGAATTTGGTGACGCCGGTACGTTCTCTGTATTAACTGCCTGTATTAATGTGATCTTGGAAAATCCACCACCATTTGGATAAGATCTTTGTTAGATATGGTGCCATCAATGCACAGTTATGACATATTTTGTGGATATATTCTATAAGAAGACACCCACACCTGCGATGTTCGCATTTTTCAATCTCTTGAGTTTCACAAGTGCATCCATGTCAACTGATAGCGAGCTTTAGAAGTTAGTGAGAGAATTTGAACAAGAGGGTCTGGCGCACCTTTTCAGCCACCCACCTGCGTCTACACCCCGTGAAGAGACTCCCCTAGCACTGACCTAGCCAATGCAGACACGATCTACCAGAAAAAAATTTAAACCTGAAGTTCGTTCGAAGCGGAACGAAGACAGACACCAGCAATTAGGGAAAACACCGGACGACTCCGAGATGAATCCGTCCAGCTCAGCAGAGGTCCCGCTTGAAGAGGATGAGAACATTGCACCACAGCGTCCACCATATCTTTCGCCAGTTCAACCAAGAGTTCAGCTCCCTCGGCGGACGAAGAAGTTCACATTACGCACCCCTTCACTACCACTGGATGTTCAGCTGGTCGGGACAATGACAGGGAACCTAGACCGGCTCAAGTACGCCGACCACGATACAAATGATCAAGGGAAATTTCCACAGTTCACACCTGGGACATACTTACACTCTGTCCGCTATCAGGAGACTGGAGCGACTTTATTAGAAGTGAAACAATGGGCTGCTGGCTTGGAAAAAGATGGTTTGTTGAAGATGCTCGATGTGCCCCACTTCGGTCGCAGCACACAGGTAACCGTGGTGGTTAAAAAATTATTGGCATTAGTACATGATGGGTACCTTTGGATTGGAAACCAGAAAATCGCTATCAATGGAGAACTCATTCACCAGATTACGGGCCTGCCGAAGGAAGGACCTGACCCTAGCATTGAGTTTTTGGGAAAGCATGAAGATGTGAAGCTAGCACATAGCATGAAGGAACGCTTCAGGCTGATGAAAGGGAAGCGAGGGTATCAAACCTTGGCCATTCAGCAACACAACATCCGCTTCGCCGCTGAACTCTTAGCCTGCAAATTGATGAGAAAGTGCAGACCATACGAAGTACCTACTCCGATTGTAAGTATTGCTGTGAACTGTGCGGAAGGCTACATTTACAACTGGGAAGCATACATCGCTAAGGAATTTCTTGAAGATGCCCGCGATGCGCAGGAAAAAGGTAGACCCTTTCACTATTCATGGATGATCGTACTTATTTCCCTGATCGGGTGGAAAGAGCCCACCGAGGCGTAGTTTATTGATGTACCTCCAAGCATGTCAGGTGCAGCGAGGTACGCATCACTCTGGGTGTCGCAGGACAAAGCATCCCAGCAGTTGACGAACACTGTGTTCTCCTTTTACGCCATGAGTATCTCATATGAGATTGTAAAGACCCCGCGGCTCAGTAATGAGCTATTCTCTCAATATGATGGAGTGGCCAACTTCAGGGCCGACATGCACAATGTCTTTATCCAAGCCCGCACATATCAGAAGAAGGCATGCTGGAAGTTTCCATATGTGGTGACTGAAGAAGACATCCTCGCGATAATTCAGCAGTGACCGGCTGAATGGTTGAAGGACGCAGGAACAAAGCCCTGCATTCCAATCCCTCCAGTCACTAATGTGGGCATTGGCCCTAGTCAGACGCAGCACCAAGACCCCCCAAAGGACAGCGAAGAGCAAACTGAGTCACAGCAGAGTGAAAGCGACCAGGGTGGAGATGGCGGAGATGAAGGAGAAGAAGAGGAGTCGGTCAAAACTATCTCAGACCCTAATCGGTCGGATAAGTGCAAGTCACCAGAGGCCAAAGAAGTAACCAAACTTCAGTCCTGAAAGAAAACGAAAGCGTCGAAGGACAAGAATATCGACGAAGATCCCACCCTGACAAGTGAAGAGCTTAATCAGGCTCTGTCACAATCCACAAAAGTTCTCACAAAGAAATGGTCAGAGTTTGTAGACACGCATCTTGATGCCATCACCGGCGTAACAAAGCAAATCTTGGAGTTGAAGGACTTAGCAAAAAAATCACTGACTGACGCTTCAGCAAGCAGTACCCCAGTAAGCGCGCAGCCAGACCTAAGGCAATGGCCGACCAGAGATAACAAAGGCCAAGTGTTGAGTGCAGCCCTCATATTAACGGATGCAACATCTCGTTCGGAGATGAGTATGAAGGTTGGAATCGATTACACTAGGATCTCCATGACGTTGCTACACCTCTGTCAGTCAGCGATTATGAAGGAAATCCAGGCACGAGACCACTATTCGCAAATGCAGTTGGAAAATGCCATAAGTCAGCAGCAGGGCTTCGCAACACAGCTGGAGGCAGCGGAGCAGAGAAAGAGGGATGCAGAACATAAGCGTATTACTCTGGTACACGTCTTGGATGAGGCATGTCGAAGTCTTCCTGACTTCGACGTACAGCTGGTGGAAGAACCAAAACAGAGATTAGCCAGGTTGAAAGACTATGCACAGCAATCTCGCAGTGAAATAGAGAAGCTCAAAGCAGAACATCAGGCTCAGATTGAGGAGCTTCAACTCCGCATCACCCAGGAGAGCCCACCGGAGGTCAGGGAGCAACGCCGAGCAGACATTTAGGCCTCCGCAGCAAAAATCTCGGATACTATGAGCAGCGCAGCAAAGCTGCTAGAAGACAGTGTTGAGGCTTGGATCACCCTGCAGGAACATCCCGAAGTTGGACAGCTGCAAAAAACCATCAGGCAGCGACAGATAGAGTTGGATACAGTAAAAGCGGAAATTAAGACTCTGCCACCTATGGAGAAAATGCTCAAGGTAAAGCGAAGCAATGAACTCCAACAGGAAATTGAGTCGTGCAGAGCAAAAGCAACAGAAGAGGAAAATTCTATGCAGCCACTTATCAGCGAAGCTTTCGAGTTGAGTACTGTGGTGGAGTTATGACTCAAAACAGTCTTAGGGGTGTCGAGGTTGAGTAAAAACCTTCTTTTTGTAATAAACCCATGGTTTAAGCCTAGGGTTTAGGGTTTGGGGTGCCCATGGTTTTGTAATAAGTGCACTATAAATAAGCACTCTTGTAAAGAAGTCAGTTTAGGCCTTTGATGTAAGATGAATTGATGTGAAGCTAAGGCTTGTTTGTAAGAAGGTTAAGTCCCAGCTGTGTGTGTGGACGACCTCTGCAGCTGTGTGCGCAGAGGGTTTTGGGTGATTAAGGAAATCTATAGCTGTGTGCGCAGAGGCCTGCAGCTGTGTGCGCGACTTTGAGGACTTGAAGGGATCTACAGCTGAGTGCGCAGATCAGAACTGTGGTTTTTGTAAAGAGTTGAATAAAACACAGTTCTGTGAACGTAGCCCCTACACTGGGGGTGAACCACATTATATTTTGTGTTGTGGTTCTTTGTGTTGTTTCTGTTATGTTCTTTCATGCATTGATAATTATATATCTGATAAGTAAGATCACTGCTAAATTAATAACTTCGCTGTGAATTCCCAGTAAAGGGTCAAGCAAGTCAATGTCTGTTTATTTAACTGTGAAATTATATATGTGAATGTTGAAGCTCTGTGTTATATGAGTATAAGTTATTCAAGGCTAAAGGTACAGTAATATCCCTCTTTTGCTTGCAGAAACCTGATTCTGCGGCACCCCATAGCTGTTTCGAGTGAGACTGCAACCTGCTCGCAGGTTGTTGCCGAAAGAGCCAACACTGTGGGTCTTTTGTTGGTGCGAAGTGAATGGTATAAAACCCGGGTCTGCCCTATAGCCCAACAATGACTGAGAAAAAAAACAACCAAAAAATGGAGGTCTCACTTAACAAATGTTTTTGCATGACAAATCACACTAAAAAGGGTCACAAGAGCGACTTGGGTCGCTCTGGAATGCAGGACAGGCATGATATGGACTTTGGGTCTAGGCCACAATTATCGAGGAAAAAGGAATGACCTAAGTCACGCTTATCCAAAAAAAAGGTGCAAGCTAGGTGACATTATTCGATCGAAAAGGTGAGATCCAGCCGTAACTAATTCTTTTTTATGAAAAAAAATCGATTATTACCGGGGGAGAAGGCACTGGGAATGGACTGGTTCAGATATGCCTATTGTCCGCCGATTGCACACCAGTAGTAGAAATCTTCCAAAAGCTGTCTCCTCACTTGAGAAATTGGGAGAGGTGTGACCTTGGGGGCAAGCACAGAGCTAGGTACTGTCACCTACTCCTAGCTCCTCCGTTTAGGCTA
>LPNX010276324.1:0-10563 GCA_001517045.1 Pseudotsuga menziesii
ATTGGCCCTGTGAAACTTTCAGATGATGACTGTGCAAAAACCTGCATTGTTTATTCTTCAGGTCTGCATCTTTTCGATACTTTAACAATTTCTCAGTAATCTCAAAACATTCATCTTTGGTTGCTTCTGTTTCCCCTATAGATTTTATTTTATGACTGAAGCTTCGGAGTTCTAGCATAGGCTGCCTCTTGTTTTGAATTCCTTCAATGCCATCACAGTAATCTCAAAACATTCAGCTTTGGTTGCTTCTGCTTCCCCTATAGATTTTATTTTATGACTGAAGCTTCGGAGTTCTAGCATAGGCTGCCTCTTGTTTTGAATTCCTTCAACACCATCAAGAATGGTCTCTTAAGTGAGCCTGCCTCTTGTTTTGAATTTCCTTCAACGCCATCAATAATGGTCTCTTAAGTGAGCACGTTTTTTCGTCCTCAATCCATACTTCCAAATTTATAGCCATAGATTGTACTATCCGGCTTGACCATCTGTCTGAGTTCCTTTTTTATTATAAACCTTAAAGCAACTGAGCAACTGTAGACATATTCCCCAATCAAATAGATTGAACACAATGTAGGCAGGGATATACATTTACTTGTGCAATTTTACAAATCCCATTTTGAAAAAAAAAAAATTGTTTTTAATTTTTGTCATCAAGTAAATGAAATGTACAATTAATTTATTAATGTCATTTAAAATGTAAACTTTTTGAAAGCCCTTCATCAATGAAGGGCTACATGAATATATAACCTTCAATATGAAATTAAGACCAGCCCTTCAATCTTGATCCCTGCTGGCGACGGCAGCAAGTAATTTTATTTTTTTTTAAATTTCACCCACCGTCGATACAGCGACGGCAATGCAAATATTTTTTTTAATAAAATTTCACTCACCGTCGATATAGCGACGGAACAACGTGGGTATAGCAACGGCATAACATGGGTATAGTGATGGCATTGCGTGGCTATAGCGACGGAATTGCATGGCTATAGCGACGGATTGGATGTCCATTTTTAAAAAAACATTGTACAGAGCGTGGCTATAGCGACGAAAAGGCGTGGGTATAGCGACGAAATTGCGTGGCTATAGCGACGGCTTGGATTTCCATTTTTTTTAAAACCTTGTACAGAGCGTGGCTATAGCGACGGGAAGGGGTCGTCGCTCTTGCTACGCAAATTAGGGGTCGTCTCTATTGCGACGAAATAGTTTCCACGGAACAAAAAACACTTAGACGTGGCAATATCCACGCTTTTCTGTGGATATTGCCACATTTTTGCCGTGGAAAAATTGATCACTTGTACTAGTGTTAATCTAAAAAATACCATATAAAAGCTCATTCAAAATGAAAACTTTTGTTTCATTACACCATTATCTAATTCTTAATGAATTTGTAGATATTTAGTTCATTATCTTATATAAAAGTTCATTGCCACAAAAGGGGAAAAAGTGAGACACGTTACCATGCTTTTACCCAAAGACAACTAATACTTTGACGGTGACATGGATACTTCTCCTAGTGGGGTGCAGTAGGTGTAAACTTCAATGGTGGTTGTGCCAGACAGAGCGAGACGAACTTGGAATTCGTCCCATTCAGGAACAATGGTCTTTATGTTGGGTGTGTACAAGATAATGAGGGTCTCTTTTGACACATTAGATGCCATAGAAAACCGTAGAAAACAAGCATCCATCAACTTACATGGATGATTTGAGACACTTACACAATGAATGTTGTGATGAGTAAAAAAAATTAAATGTAGGAAATTGAATGACGTTTCCAAATATATAATTGTTTTCTATTGAAAATGTTCTTAACTATCTAAAGTTTGATCCTTTTTAATGGGCGCTTTTTTAATTTTGGGACAAATTATAAGGGATATGTTTTTGCGGGTACATCCTTTGAGTGCTTAAATGATGAAATCAACTTACAAAAACTGGTAGACATATAGAGATAGATAGTACTAGTGCACGACTATTTTTCCAAATATAAAAATAATATTTTTTAATTGTTTTTAATTATCTAAGCAATCAAACCTCGAAAACAGTAAGTCAATTGTGGGTGCAACATTTGAAGGTCTTAATGAAATTATTTGGAAACATTTTTTGATAGCATGTATAGGTCGGTGTCGTTTAGTGCATCATACAATTTATTTTCAAAATTGTTGAGAAATGGAAGATTTATGGTAAAAACACTAACAGTGTGTTTTTTCAGTCGAGGTGTGGTTGTTAAGGAGAGAAATTCCTATGGCTTGGGGTACCACAACAAAAAGCTTGACTCCAGAAATCAATCCTTTCCAATATGCAATAGAAAGTAAATGTCTAACACTAAAGGATCAGACCTCGTACCTTATTCCGGACGGTTGAAGTAGATCCTCGTTGAGCTCTCCAACTTCAGCTTGAATTGATAGATTACTTCCTCAACAACAAGTAAACAATACAAGCATACTATATATCATGGTGTTAGATCTATTCTAGCATATATAACCAACAATGTATAAGCATTTGAAATCATCCCATGGATAAAATATTCATTCAAACATACATTATTGGACAGGAAAAGATATTTCTATTAATAAATCAAAGATTACAATAGATAAAACCTCTGTTGTCACGTCTGCGAATCGAAGAAACTGAATCCTCCACCACCTCGCTCCTCCATCTCTCGATAGCAAGCTCACAAGAAAAAGGCAAGCTTGGGAAGAACACAAAAGTGATCCAAGGGACAAAGGGATGCATACTCAAGCATAAGTTCCGGCAACAATGGACTATAGTTTCGTTGCTCTCAATTCTCTCATATGCCTTCAATGTACCATAGAGTTCCTTATATAGCTTTTCAAAGGGGTAATGAAAGGTCGAATCTGAGCGATCTCAAGGCATAGGGAAGGCCAGGAGTCAAATGAGTCGAATCCATGTCAAGGAAAACTCCAAAAGGATTTGGATTTTGTACACATCCCGATGTACGTTGTTTTAGTGGTCAAACCCGCGTATATATGTGATTAGAGGTTTAAAAGTCGTGTGTATCATTTTTCACATGTTTTTAGGGATGGTAAAGGAAATAACAAAGGACAAAAAATGGTCCAAGGTGTCTAAGGAGTCTGCAGCGGGACAAGGGAAGGCCATACAAAGTGTGATTCACCTGGAGTGGTAAAATCAGCTATAACAGATGCCCCCTAATGTGTGAGGTCAGAGGGGTCATACGATGGCCGAAATACATTATAAGTCCATCCTAGAAGTGGAGTGATGAAGAATCCCAAGTGGAAGACCAGCCACCCAATCAGCATAGTACAATGATACAACTCTGCACATAACTACAAATACATATAGCAGTCCTGGATACATAAGAGTACAATGGCCATGAATAGGCATGATACAAGATATCACATAAGTGGTCATCGCCACATACAATATACATAGATCAGAATATCCATGATGAATATATACAAAGGACCATGATCTCCATAATGGCTGAAGATATATAACAGATCAAGATCTCCATAGTGGCTAGAAATGTCTGACATATACTGGAATCAAGTCACAAGAGCTTAAATCTCATGAACACTGGCACGATTAAGGAGGTAGCATATAAGAGATGCCACCAATCTGGAAAGTCTTCTACACAAACCGCTATGAGTACATGTCCTACTATGCGAATAGAGGTGTCGAGGTCGAACATAGTAATCCATCGTCTGATTACCGGTCATTGATGTATACCGTTAACAGATGCGAGATCACCCACCGATAATGAAAATGGGAATCAAGGTACTAGAGTACAAACTAACAAGTGTGAATAAATGTGTTGAGGTCAAACACTTGAGAGGATCCATCAATCAGGGGACATTGATGTATTCCCAAAGACTGTCGATGGCGAGAGAACCTGCCACTGATGACTACAAGTCTCAAGGCACTCAAAATGACTCTAGATTCCAATCCCAGAATAAATGATCTAAAGTCGATGGGATGAAATCCGTTGGAAGGAGGGCATTAAGGCATCCCCCATCATCTAACACGAGGTACTCAGCAAAGCTGTATAATGTGGAAGGACTCGATCATAAGGTGCACGAACCAGTAATTGTACCGGGAATGGCCGACATGCAAAGTCAATATAACTGAGGAATGGCTGACTCAAGCTTCAACTTCCTTCGAACAAGAGCATAACAGCGTATGGTGACTGAGTAAAGGAAACATAGACTTGATATACAAACTGGTACATCTCTGCAACATAGGAGGCATCGACAGAGGCTCCATGGGGACTGGAAGCTTAACCAGTCGATGGAGGTAAACTCAGATAAACGAGTATAAATCCTAAAGTAAAAATATAAACCCAACCAATGGATGTGATATACAGTGCTCTGTTCGAAGGAAACACGACCCGACAGCTGCCAAAGATAACATCTTTCCTTGTTCGGCTTTTTGGTTTTTTTATTTTTTTGGACTTTTTCAAATATTTAAAAAGCTTGAAAAAGAATAAAATCGCTTTATAGTTACAGACTAGGAGGAGACGAGTGTCATAAGGGCAAACAAACTAGTTCCAAGCAGTGGAACATACCTATGCTCAATGCAAGGATACATGTGTAGGATATCAACACTCGGGGGAAACTCCCCTCCCGGTAAAAAGAGAATCAAGCTGCAGAGGATATAAAAAATGGCTCTACATGGCTAGACATGAGACAAGCTCGGGCTATGTGGCTGAAACACAATGTCAAGGAAGCCGGCATAAAGCTCAATAAGGTAGGCAAAGCTCATGATAATGCATTCACAACTTGACATGAGGGAGTCCTAAGGGAAATAGGCCAGCAAAAGATCAAGAGGAGTATGAGGCTATTGCGAAATGTCATGGCAGTACTATACAACAGACTCCCACACCCTAAAGGATAAAACGTCAGCATGGGCACCAAATGCAAATAAGGCGCTAACTAGGGTACCCATGTAAGTTGAAGCTCTACCACTCATATCCCACCACTTCTAAAATAGCAAGAAGGTTCTGTGACACAATAGAGTGGGTTCGTACCTAAGGTTATGATGAAATAGTCATAAGGTCATGCAAAATGCAAATGGTGATGAAACCTAACCTATATGCCAGTTTAGACATGATACCTGAGATCGGCACGAATGGGTCAATCCAACTGCTGAAGCGGCACTGAAAAAGGTCCTTTACATAATGAATTAGGTCAAAAACGGTCCAAAATGATTAGAAATTGTCGAAACTATAGGAAAGGGGGTAAAAATTTTCAAAAATTTGAAAATTTTCTATAAATAGTAAACAATTCAAAATATTATAAAACATTTGAAATTTTTACCCATTTGAGCTTAGATTTTCAACAGCGAATTCCAGGAGATCCAGCCGGCGGAATCCACTATCGTTTCTTCAAGGTATTTACCCATGCTCTTCTCTTCCATTTCAATGCAATTTTTATCAAATTCCATGGTCAATTGAGTTTTATAGGCCAAACTAAAAAGGGTGTTGCGGCCCACGTGGAAATCAAGAGTTTTTCCGCGTATAGGGCTGAATATACGCGGAAAATGCCCCCAAAGTTGCGTACATACGCAGCTGTTTGGAAAACAGTCGCACATGAGGCCGTGCATAAGGTTTTTTAAGTAATCTAATGGGAAAATTTGCAATTTTTTGTGTAGGATGGTCCTAGAGTGGAGAGAGCGTGAACATGGTGAGGTAGAGGAGGCAGTAAGGGCCGATCTAATGGCTCAACAAGCTCTATGTGCATGTGGACTCTATAAGTTTTGGTGTCTTGGTGGCTTGAGGGCCAAACTAAGACTATTGCAGATGCTGGTGAATTACTGGGATCCAGACTCTGAGTCCTTCCAGATAGATGGGATGTCCCTCACTATAGAGGTGGAGGACATATACTTCATTACTGGGCTTTCCCGACGGGGGGAGGTAATGAACCTTCGGTCTCATGGTGGGCCAGGAGGTGGCCTGAATATCGATGAGTACATTGCGGTGTACTGTTATCTAAACACAGAGAAGGTGGGGAGTCAGTTCCCTACCAACACTATATAGGTGCTGGACCTAAAGGCCATACTATTGACATTGGGCAAGATAGCAGGATTGGCATCACTCCACCAGGCCTCGTGGCCTATGATGTTCTATGCAATGGAGTGCATAATACCCACAATTTATGACTGGAGCACTACACTACTGAGTAACATGAAACATCAGCTCAGTGAGTGTAAGGCAGGAAAAGTGCAGAACTTCGGGTTTAGTAGTATATTGCGCACGTTTTTCTTCGAGCGTGTTCTAGGATTGAGCCCCAGAGTGGACGTTACTCTTCACGGGGTTCGATATCCAGCCCAACGGCGTTGGGCAGATGCTATGCTCAAACTGGGGGGAGGTAGGGTGGCCAACCCCTATCCAGCTGACTTCTTTCCATGGTGGCGATGACAGATAGTTGCCATCGATGACTACCCCTATGCGGGGATAGATTTCTAGGGGGGACCCCGAACATGCCGCTACCACTAGGATTGGCATATGGCGATATAGGTAACAAATATCGACCCTCTCTTTTTAAATTTTTTGAGTTATTTAATTTTTTCATGTTTTCTGATTATATGGAATCAAAAGACATATTTTTGCGTGACAATACATAGTGACATCTACCATTTGTGTGCAGATGTGGGACCACCGTGACCAGAAGGCTTCCCTCGTCACAGACAGAGGGGAAGAGGAGATAATATCACGGGTGTGGATGCGGAGCGGACGCTCCAAAGCATTCATACCAATTTTGTGAGGTTGACACACAAGGTTCCCATGGTGCAAGTCGAGGACTTGCCTGAGGCTATGCAGCGCCAGGTGGTGGGTGTACCATGAGCATGGGTGCGATTATTCCGACGGGTAGCTAGAGCCGTAGTGACCTTCCATGATCACAACCCTCCTCCTCCTCCACGGGATTAGATATCTGGGATTCTATACATTTTGTACTACCGTGTATTATATGTTGGTGGCTCGAGAGCCCCACTTTTGTATCATGACACTATGTATTACCACATTTTGGATGTTATATAAAAAGTTTTATGGTAATCGGTTTATTTATTTACATGTGTAGAAATTGTGTTTGTGATGAATTTATTGTGAATGAAACAAATGCCAATCTAACACGTAGTTAGCATATGAGTCAGCAACTTGATTATTAATTCTTGGAATGTGTATGTATGTTATATTGTCAAATTGTCGTTCTAATAATCTCACACATAAGAATCTTCTTAATAACATCGGATCTCTAACATGGTACAAACCATTAAGCTGTGACACTACTAACTCTGAATCAAGACATACCTCAAGAGAGAGAACGCCATGTGAAATGGCATCCCATAGAAGTTCAATAACGGCACTATATTCAGCAACATTGTTGGAAGATGGCCGCAGACATATGCCTCCTGAAGACAGTACCTGACCCATAGGAGTATAAATCACCCAAGCAGCAGAGGCCGAGTGTTGAGTGTGACATCTCACACCATCTGTGAATCCTATGTAGGTGGAAGATTCCATTGACATCTGCCAAAAGAAATAGAAACTAATCACAAACCCAATCACAATAAGAAAAAGACCTAACTATGCAAAACTGTACAATAATATACAATAACCAGCCTTGGCTGAAAATCATGCATAGTAATTCTTGAGATAGAGCCCATTTCTAGGCTCCACCAAGGCCATTCCCTCGTAATCCACTAACTCATAAGCACCCTTCTCTAACACACATTTGACCACGTAAGGACCATGCCACATGGGATTAAATTTGCTTGCCCCCAAGGGTTCTTTTAGTTGATCCCACAAAAGGACCAAGTCTCCCTCACTAAACCTCCTTGGACAGACAGACTTATCGTACTGGACCTTTACGCGACGTTTATTTACTTCTAGAGCCACCAAGGCATCCCGACGCTGCTCATCAAGTTGCTCAAGGTGGACCAAACGCTCCTCCAATGGTGAAGTGTCTGGTAAGAGTTCTACAGCTAGCTTCAAAGAAGGAATCTCGCATTCAACCAGCAATATCAACTTCACTCCATGTACAAGTTGATATGGAGAAAAACCCGTGGTAGTCTTAACAGCGGTTCTATATGCCCACAAAGCAGGATATAACATGATGTGCCAATTATTCTTGCTTTGTGTGATGGTTCGTTGGAGAATGGATTTGAGTGATTTATTCACTGCTTCTACCTGTCCATTCGCTTGAGGATAGTAAGAGGAGGAATGCTCTTGCTTGTACCCTAACTTTGATGCCAACTATTCCATCATATGATTCTAAAAGTGCGAGCCATGGTCAGTGACAAGCTCTTTCGGAATTCTGAACTGAGTAATAATTTGGTTTAATACGAAGTGGGCGGCTGTCTCACCGTCAAATTTAACTGTAGGCATAGCCTCAGCCCATTTCGTGAAGTAATCAATAGTCACTATGATATTATGGTGCCCCCCAGCTGAAGCTGGGTTGCAATCCATACACTAGTACAAGTGATCAATTTTGCCACGGCAAAAACGTGGCAATATCCACGGATAAGCGTGGATATTGCCACGTCTAAGTGTTTTTTTTTGCCGTGGCAACTGTTTCGTCGCAATAGCGACGACCCCTAATTTTCCGTGGAAAATTTCCACGGCACGCCGTCGCTGTATCCACGCCTAGCCGTCATTGTATCCATGCTTGGCCGTCGCTGTATCCACGCCGAGCCGTCGCTGTATCCACGGCTGTGAAATTTTTAAAAAAATTGCCGTCACTATATCCACGGCTATAACTGTTTTTTTTTTTTAAATAGAAATGCCATAAGACCAATTCCATGTGGAAGTAGGTCATAATCCTTACATAATTAGTATACCCCCATCACATGCATACATACATCTCGCACATCTTTATCTCATGCTTCATTACAATTTATCTCGCACATCTTCATTACATGCTTCATTACCATGGTTTAAACTTTAAACAGTGACCCATAACCTCAACATGCCCCCTGTACATTAATTTTGGATGCCTCTCAGTTGCAGTAATGATACTAATCAACCGGCTGAAGAAGGCTTGAAAAGAGTTCAAATCTAAAATATTAGGCCTTACCAGCCTCAACAGATTGAAGAGCTCTTTAAAATTGTTCTAAAAGAGGGTGCCTGACAATAACACCCGTCTCCTTGTATGTATTTGGGAAAGAGCATGGAGTATGTTGGTGTCAATTGAACCACCCCATAACTTGATACAATCCTCGGCAGTAGAGGCCTACATTTTCATGCATATCAAGAATTAGAATCTTGAACATATAAACAAATACAAGAATTCCATAACTTCATCTCCAGATAGGATATAAGATCATTTCATACCTCTTTATTCCAGTTTTTAAAATATATGATCAATAGGAGAACGAAGGTCTGCAATGCAGTTCCACCAATCATCCCACTCCAAATGCCCTATTTTCCCATTTCAACATCAAATTTACACTTAGGTGGATGAACAAATTATTGCTTTCACTGGACGCAATACTTACCAATGAAATCATTTCTTAAGTTTGGAATTGAGAGACAAGAGGAGGCCTACTAGTTTTTGCCTTCTATAATGGTTTTGATTCATAAAAATCCAAAGTGTTGGAAGCATAACGAACAAAGCAGGAAAATAAAGAACAAAGCATGAAAATCATAGCATGTTTCTGGAGTAAACTGTGTTAAAAATCAGACTAACTATTTAAGTAAACACTCGACCCATCATGAAAGGATAACTTTTGAACACCCCTTTGATGATTTGTGGATTGTCCACTCGGAAAGTTTGTCTGTTTTGATTTAGTCCAAAAACTCACTTTACTCCAAAAATTCATCGGTCAATCACTTTGTAAAAACCTACACTCAGCATAAAATACAAAACATGAAACATGGAAATGTTAACATAAAATACAAAACATGAAACATGGGAATGCCTAGTGCACCTTTACTCCAAAGTTGAACTTGTAGCCCAACAGCAGACCAACAGGTACACCAACAACATAATAGCATCCTAAGTTTATGTAGGCTATCAAATCTTGCCACCCTCCACCAATAGCCACACCTGATACATTTTCAAGAGAAAACATTGTCTTCAAATTCGAAGTCGTCATACCTTGAAACCAGTAGGGTTCAGTATTAATTGTTTGGTTTAATTTTATATTTTTATACTCAAGCAGGGTGAACTGGAGAGTGCCTTGAGTCACGGGGACCACTATGACTGAAAGGCAGTGATGATTGAAAATTAATAAGCGGACGGTGCAAACCTACCAAGCAAGTAGGCGGTGATAAGCATGGAATTATGTTTAAGTTATGAGATTTTCCAGCTCAAATCAAAATCAGCTATAGTAGAATTGGATGTAAATAATATACAATATGGTACCTGATAGAACTGGTTGTACACTGTTGAGAAGCATTGTTACTGCAAGGAAGATTGCTAATTTAGACACTGCAGCTTGGATCACCTTGCTGTCGGTAAAAAGTACAGAAAATTTGTCCTTCACGAGAAGAAAGATAACCATGCAAATAATGCCAATCAATAGTGATGTTGCAACAACAATTATAACAGAGAATTTTGTAGCTCTTGGATGACCAGCACCTAGTTCATTGGA
>LPNX010276336.1:0-12673 GCA_001517045.1 Pseudotsuga menziesii
GCGTTTTGAGGGCTTCTATCTAGCACATGAGTAAAAAATCAGGTTTTCATCGCCAAATTTGGCCAAAAAGTGTTACCCATCTTCATGGAATCACCCTACTAGTCACAGTTTTGTTGCAAGGTGTCGTTCAATACCACCCTCCATGCATAGGCTTAAACCCTGTTACCATATGGTTCCACCTTTTGTTATTTCACCAACCCCAAAGATTAATCGCAGACCTTATGCTATTACAATATTTCATATATTAGTATAATTCATGCATGTTATGCGCTAGTCCTTAGTTCAGTCTTAAAGTTTAGATAATGTAATTAACATGTAAAATCTAGGTCTAAAGTTTAGAACTTGTCCCCTCTTTTCCACAAGGCTCAAGCATAAGAACCCTAGCATATGGAGTATGCCATGGTGATACAATTAAAGATATAATATCAAAGGTCTGGCATTAGGCCAAGATAATAACCTGCATATAAGAAACACATAGGATATGTTAATAGATTTAAAATGGAACAAAAGATGAATGCAATTATATTAAGATAATTAACAAATAAGATTACCTTGCTATCAATCTGAAGCACTGATGAAGCGTAATGATGAACAGTAAGGACAAATAATGATCAAACTGATCCAAGCTCCCTACTAAGCCTTTTAAGACGAGGTAGACCTGAAAGTAAATAAAAGAGGTGCCTTAGTTCAATTGAACTAAGTAAGCCTACGTAACAAGTAATATTTTACCTCCCAAACCGTCATGGAAGAACGAGTCCCGCCACTTTGCCCACTTTGTCTCCACAAACAAAGTTAAGTTAGGATGTGATAATTAACAAGTGTGACTATGCATAAATGACAAAGCATATAAATCCAGTGACGACACATAAGAGACAAAAGTATAAACATCATACTAAATTAGTAAACAGCAGGACGACATCATAAGTAAAATACATTAAAAGTAATAACTGAAAGTAAAAGACAAAGCGTAAGAACATATTACGAATAAACAATGGTATATGAAGTATACAATAGAGTTCCGCAAGTGAATAATGTTCCATCTAGGTAGTTTTTACTAGCCTATAATTTATTTTATTTTATTTTATTTTTGGGGATATTACAATTAATTAATCCTCCCTTTGACTAACATAGTCTAATTGTATTTTCCTAGATTAGGAGATTATTACCACTTTACTAGTGCATGGGGGACTCAACTCAGGGCCACCTAACACTCAATGTGATGGTCTGCATGAGTTTAGGAGCTCCAGGGACCAATCCCTATAATTTAGGAACCTACTATGAGTGCCACCACTAGTCTTCAATAGTTGACCCTAGTAGGTACTCAGTTATGTTCAATTATGCTATGATTCCCATCAGTTAGATCACTCTTAGTCATCCTAGCACCACTTTGCATGGTTCGAGGAAAATATGGTGCCTTTGCTCACCTAACTCAATCATTTAACTGGTTGTGAACTGTTTTAGTGATCCAGAGTTGCATTAGTGAGCTTTAGTGGTGTTTTTCCCACATCGAATTAGCTCTGGAGTCAATCCAGGTTGGTAGATTCAAATCCTATCTTAGGCATCCAAATTTTCCTATTTGTAACACCATTGTATCACATATTTATAGTGATTAATGGATGTAATGATGTATTGCATTACATTATGTTTAATTGATTTTACATTTTTATTTTAAAAGTGGATATGGATTTTTTTAATTAAACTTTATTCAGTTTTTTTATCTAATATAAAAAAAAATAATTACTTTTATTTATTTTACATAACTTTAGTTTATTACCTATAACTTTACACATATTCCCCCATATTGGGTTCTAAACATATGGCTTCTCTTGGTGCAATAATATTTTAGTTTAAAAAGTTTAGAAAAAACAAATTGACCTAAAATACACACTCATTCATGATTTTACCCATGTATTGAAGGTTTAGCATCCAACTTTATTAAATGTTTAAGTTCATGAGTACTAACTTGTGGTCTAAATATTGTTGGATTTTAAGTGTCATTTGAATTGGGGTTGCCATGTAGAAGGAAGCCCATCAAAACCCACTATGCTAATGATATTTGACTTTAAATTCATGATTATCATATTGGACTAAAGGTTATTTTTCTTCTCACCACAACTTTTATGATAATGATCAAAGGGTTATGTAATTTTATATAAAACCATTTAAAAGAGGAGACAAGTTTCAAAATCTGGTAGTATTATTTTGACAAATCCATTTTGTTAAATGGTTAAGGCCAACAAGATTCAAACTCATGATTTAGACTTTTAGCATGTCTTTAAAGAACATAATAAGAGGGCTCCCCATGGCTTCTGGCCTTCTTTCCTTCGCTAAATATTATGAGGGAATGCTATTGGGGAAGATAAGCTACAATTCTTCTAGAGCAAAGCTTTTACCTCCTACTCTTCAACCTTTTGGTTACTATATTTCGAGTACGGATGGTTGAGTCATTAGAGCATCATATTGGATGTCTTGTGGTTGACTCTCTTCTCCTCTGTGGGTATTGATATTAGTTCACTTCCCCGAGCACCTCCTTGGATAAACTGAACTGGGATCTTTATGTTTCCTCTTCAGACATGTATGGATGATCTCTCTTGTTAAAGTTGGCTGATGTCTTCAGTGATCCCAGACTGATCTCTCTTTTTCTTGCATTGTATTGGCCCTTGGGATTGTCTTAGGGTTTTGCTCAGATAAGCTATCTTGATATCATCAGGCTATAACAAGTTACCTTTGATTCTAATTTTGGAATATCAAGAAACAACTATTTTTCTTCTTGGAAAAACTCATGCAAAAGCTAACTTGACTTGAACTCATGCTAAAGGAAATGACACTTGAATCGTGTTCAAGCTAAGAGATCCGAATTCAAGCTGAAAATGGGAGAAAATAATAAGCAATTAACCAAAATATTTTTTCCAATGTTAGTTAGTGTTACTATAAGTTATAGCTTTTGGACGTTTAAACATTAGTGTTCTAAGTGGGTGTTCCAGCAAATCCTATTGTTCCAGCATCTGTACGGGTTCCTACTCATGATGCAGAGGCAGTTAATTCGGTTGAAGCAAGGGTAGCAGTAAGTACACAGCCAGTTTACCAAGTTTGAGATATGATGTTGATCAGCCATAGATTCTTTTCATGGTGAAATGAATATGTGTTTCCCTTTCTAAGGGAATATATCTTTACAAGTTGAAGGAAATACTCTTCTAGGAAAGCCATGTCAAGCTTGGAGACAGTTTTGGTATTGCAAAACATCATTTATAACCTTAATACGGATATGGATCCACCAGACCCTTTGAAACATCAAGATCTATATATGAGGAAATGTCATAAATAAATATCTTTCTTAAAAAACCATGAACCTGAATACACAAAATTCAGATGTCTGAGTATATTTTATCCAAATTCAGATCTTTGAGTATATTTTGATCCAAATTGCTCTAAAAGTTTCAAAACTGCAGACTGCTATGCAAAACTTAGATTTTTGTTGTAGGATGGGATGATAGGTTATTTTATAGGCCAGATTTAGGGTTTTATAGGCCACAATGCCTATTTTTATTTTATGTTCTTGAATTTTTTTCTTTCTGAAATGGTTTTCTTTTTGCCGACATGACGTTTCTAGCAAGCTGGAAACAAATCTTGAGTGGATCCCCCGGTGCTTCCAAACCCGAAATGATTAATGATCAAATTAGTATTCACATAGACATAAATGCAGATATTGGATACCTCATTTCTATAGTAACAGACCTGTAGCTCCAGTTACATGTCTTAATTGGCTACTCAATTAGAGATAATGTTTACTTGGGACTGAGTTTGTTACCAGAGTCCTTGGGTTAGCTATGTAGATCCACATTCTACGGATCTAGATCTGTTGGAGTCTTTCTATATATATGTAACTTAACTCAGTCTTTGATTAATAAAAATTGTGTTGTGTGTGCAAGTTAGGCCTGTTTAATTTTTCCTACAGAGCGTAGGTATAAGAGAGAAGCCTGTTCGCTGAAAAGGAAGTGCTGCCATTGTCTATCCGCCTGCGTCGAGTCACGGTGAAGCCATGTGGAGGTCCGTTGGTTGCTGCTGAGGTGAGGTGAGCTGCTTGTGGGAAGGAGTCACTACCTTCAATTTCTTTTGCAAAGAGAGCTGCCCAAATTCATTGATAAGAAATTAAAGAGCCCACGTAAATTTAGATCAAGTTTGTTTTTTAAATGGATCTAGGGTTGGTGGAAAAGTTTAATAGAAATAACTTTTACAATTGAAAGATAAAAATTCAGCTATTTTTTTATGAGTAAGAATTTATGGAGAATTGTAGATGGCTAAGAACCGGTACTCAGATCCCAATCTCAGATCCCACTCTATTAAGTGCTCGGGAGAAAAGAGAAGAGAGAGTTAAGTCCATTATTGGATTAACTTTTTGGGATTCTCAATTACACCTCATTGATTTAAAAAAAAATCTTTTGCAAAGATGTGGGAATAATTGACTACATTATTTGAGGAAAAATCCACAAATGCAAAGTTTTCCTTGAAATTACAATTGTTCAAGTTAAAAATGCATGAAAAGCTTAGAGACATCTCTATCTGCTCGTATCAATGAAATAAAGTCTCTTATGACACAGCTGACAGAAATTAAAGCTCCACTTTAAGAGGATGATGCAAAAGCATTATTATTAAATAGTTTATCATCAATTTATAATAATACTATTTTTTATTTTAAGTCAATTTTCCACTAAAACTTTTGGATGAAATGATATCAACATTATTAGTAGAAGAAGAGGTTGAAACAAGGAAACACAAATCTCCATCCACACGCTGAAATTGCCTTGTTTTCAAAATGAAGGTTTAATAAAAACAAGAGTACAGTTGAATGCTTCTACTGCAAAAGACGCAGACATACAATACTAAATTGTAAAATTCATGCTAGCGATCTACTAAAGGGAAAACTGAAAGAGTCAGTTAACATAACAATCTCTTGCAAAAGATGCAGGCATACAATACTAAATTGTAAAATTCGTGCTAGCGATCTACTAAAGGGAAAATTGAAAGAGTCGGCTAACATAACAATCTATGAAGAAATCTCAGATGCCATCTATGAAGTCACGCCAGATTCTGACAGTGATTGTGAAGTCAATACATAACCTCTCAAACTCTTCTAAGAAATAGTTGTTAATTATGTAATATTTTATGTGTGTGTAAGTTTGTGTAAAATGTCACTTGTATGACTAACTTCTAGATATGTTCAGTATTCAGAGTGTTCTCCTAGATTACTATTGGATTCAACGAGCAATGTGTTCGATAGATGGGAGTATCTCTATAGAACAGTCTAGTTACTTGGCTACTTCTTTACAAAACTCAGCAAGCTATGTACTTTGACATAGTTAAGTATTCCATATTGTCAGTCACTGCAATTACTCTATTGTTTGTCAAAAGCAGTTATGTGTTAAATGGGTCAAATGTGAAGCTTGAAGATGAAGTGAAGAAATAGCATAAACCGTAAGACTTCAAAGTGGATGTAAATTTTGATGACAACCAATCAAACAAAAGAATATTGTAATTTTGTGATTTGTTTATTATTTCTATAAGCATTAAAGGGGGAGTTAGAGATAATGCTTACTTAAAATTGAGTTTGTTATGAAAGTTCCTAAGTTAGCTATCTAAATCCACATGTTCTAGATCTTTTGAAATCTTCTTATATATAACTCAGTATTTGATTAATAAAAAGTGTAGTGTGTGCAAGCTATGCCTGCTTTAATTTTTCCTATTTACTCTCCATGCAACTACAAGTGTGAATGATTTCACAATTATCTAAGTCTTAAATATGGCAGCATCAAACATATTAGTTTGTAGTTGAATGTGGAGCTATTAAAACAAATCCTTCCAGGTTTAATTTTAACTATAATTGAGGAAGCCAAGGATATAAGTATCTTTATGATTTGCATCAAGTGTGCTTGAAAAAAATTTGACTTTTATAAAATACTGATTTATTGTATGATTTCTTATGTGTTTAGTTTGTGCTAATAGATGCACATAAATATGTTTGACAATATGTTCAGTATCTTTGTGAATGGATAACTATTTTCTGGTTAAGGTGCCATTGCTCGATAAGTGACACTGAATAGTAGGTAGAGATTTGATAGGTGCCTGGACATGATTTCATTTTCTGTTTTTGAAAATGTGCCAATGGTGCTTCGTTTCCCAGTTTTTAATTTCCATAAAATTTGTAACATTTCACTTATTTCCTACTTTATGAATGTTTCTTTTTTCAAATAATTTTGTTTTGTTTTGTTTTGTTTTTGTTTGGATTATATTTTATTTTTTCCAAAATTATTTCTTACTTTATGAGTGTTTCCTTTTTCAAATGAGTTTTGTTGTTTGGATTATAGTTTTATTATTTCTGCCAAAATATGGTGGTGGTTCCTCTTTCAATTCCTTGTAGACTCGAATGTTTCATTTTTAAGTTTTGTTATTGATGTTTGGATTATGGTTTCATAATTTCTACCAAAATATGGTGGTGATTTGTTATTCTTTCAATTCCTTGTAGACTTAAAGATTCAAAGATTCAAGATAAAACTAAACTCATTCATTTTTTTCTTTCTTTTACTATCTGTAAATTGATCCATGGTATTAGAAGTACATCTTTGCATTTGTCCAAGATTTACCCAGTTCATCAACCATTACAAAAAGCTTGCAACAAGATAATGACTCATTTTTTGCTCTGATAAATGCAAGATTTCCCAGTTAATCAACCGTTACAGAAATCTTGCAACAAGATAATGACTCATTTTTAGCTCTGATTCTACCAACCGTTACAGAAAGCTTGCAACAAGATAATGACTCATTTTTGGCTCTGATAAATGCAAGATTTCCCTATTAATCAACCGTTACAGAAAGCTTGCAACAAGATAATGACTCATTTTTGGCTCTGATAAATGCAAGATTTTCCTGTTAATCAACCGTTACAGAAGCTTGCAACAAGATAATGACTCATTTTTGGCTCTGATTCTACCATGGAATATAGCTTCCATTATTATTAAATTCCATCTTTAGAATGTTTGAGAAATTTTTGAAATAAAGTTTTCCTTAGCTATTAATAAAACATAATTTACAGTGTTTTATAGAAAAAAGGCTCTATTTGTGAGGATATTTTGAATTTTGGTTTTCTATCATTTTCATTCATTGCATAGAGAGAAGCTAAGTGCTCTACAGCTTAGTATGAGAGAGATGTTGTCACTTAAGGTAATGTAATGTTACCAAAAGTAAAAATAATAAAACAATTAATGTATGCTCATAAAATAAAAAATTAAAACAAAATGCAAATAATTAAATACATTACAATTTTTTTTTTTTAATAAATTCCGCTAATAAAATAAAAAGTGAAAACTAAAAACTAATAATAATAAGCCATGTCTACCTATAAAATCAAAGCACCGAGAGAGATCTAATTTCTCCATGTGTAAAATACTTAAGGTAAAAAAATAAGTTACACCTCTAGACATTAAATTCTCCATGTGTAAAACACTTAAGGTTATACCTTTAGAAATTGGATCCCTCTGAATGCTTGATAGGTTCATGTTTAAGATGAATCTATGCTGATCCCCTAACTTGGTTCGATAAGAAAATCCATACAAGAATCAAGAGAAAGTTTCTTTTTCTCCTTGACTAAACACTCTGAAGTTCTCAAAACTATGAAGTTTAGAAGGGGAAGGCCACCACCCATGGACATGGATGATCCTCTTTCAAACACAGGCCTAATCCCTGCTGCTGCATGATTCAGCCTTCTCTGTGCAAGCCAGTTGGCCCTTATCTTGTTTATGTTACTTGCTACTTGCCTTTTTGATATTTTTTTGGTCAGCATATATGCCTGTTTTGTTACCTCTTTACTAGTTTTCCAGGCTGCCACGAGATTTTGGGCTTTGCTCGTGGGCATAGCTTAAAAGGACCCACAATTTTTTAATATTATAAATACATTGTACATTTTAAACATATTAATAATTAAAAAAACATTTTTTTTTATAAACATCACCATAACCTCATAGCCCCTTTCCCAGGGTTTGCAAGCATAAGAAAGATTCTTACAACCATCTTAGAAAGTTTCGTTGCATATGCCAAAATCTTCAAACAAATGGAAAATCGGATATCAAAATATAAGAATAAAATCAACCAGAAAAGAAAAATAATATAAGAATATATATCTTTGATAAAGGCACAAGTGATGGTATTCTCCTCTTCCCTTTTGCAAGGGACCAAGGAGCTCAATCATTGCCTACCCTGAGAACACATTCAGATAAACAGCTTTTGCCTTCACAATTAAGTCATCAATTAATATTCAAAAAAATGTGTAGGGGTCTTAGTTTATGCTTACTTCAAAGCAAGTGAATTGAAACACATGTATCAGCAACTTGGTAGGCATCTCAATAAAGATCAAGAGTTTTTGTTGCCTCTTCCATTTTTGTCCTCTTTTCTAAAATCCATCATAGCTTGCTTCTGACATGGATGCGAATCACACAACAGAGTAGTAGGTGGAAAACATTTCCTGCAATATTTAAAAAACCTCGATATGTAAGCATTACATACAGGTGGGATTCATAACAAAAAATGATTTAGACCTTCCAATGCCAAATGTGAGATGCATTGACAAGTTTGTTTGAATTTCAATAAGATAGAACCTCCTCTCCTTCATTTCCTGCTCACTTGAACCTATAGTATCTTTACAATGTTTCTGGACAGGAAAAAGTGGCATTGAAACTCCAAAGTAGTCCTGATCACAACATGAGAATGCAAAGGGATTTACAGTCATCTCAAACTCAACATGGTAGAAATCCTGGTGTGGAGTACTATGTATATAAGCCCATGGTAAGTTCTTATGTTGTCTATGTGATCAAGGAACCCCAAGAAATTGCATATCGAAACCACAGCCTGGACATTGCTATCCAATAACCTTAAGACAAAACCATCTTTCTAAGCATAGACAATGGCATTTGAATGGCTACCAGAAAATGTTGAATAATCCTTCGGGATTACATTGTAAATACTATTTCAGTTATTAGTTAGTAAAATCTAGTTAATAATCTCGTTATCTAACTGTACATAACAGTTTTGGTTTCCTTTATATGTAACACTCATCTACGTAATAAGATATTGATTTGCTGAGGTTCTTCACGGCCTGTGTTAGTGGTATCAGAGCAAAGGGAGAGAAGCATTGGTGAAAAATACTTGGTGAGAAAGAAGGAGCCCGTGAAGGAGGAGCCATCAAAGGAGCTATCACCAAGAAAGGAAGAAAGGAGAGCTGCTTAGTAAAGATTGTGGAAGAAAGAAAAAAATTGCACATTAAAAGGAGACTGCATGTAAATTGTTTCGGTGATTGTTTTGAAGAATTATTTTCTTTTTTAAAAAGAGAAAAAAAAGGAAGAGAGCGCCATTTATATTTTCATGCAATGGTTTCTTTAAATTAATTATCAAATATTTGGGGAGTTCTTTTGAGAAAATAAAAGTTTTTAAACATCCATTTATATTTGAGTGCAAGGTTTTTTAAATTGAAATATTAAACATTTCAGGAAATCTTTTTAGAAGATAAAAATATTTTAAAGAACATTGGCTAAGAGGAAAAGAATATTCCAGACTGTATTTTGTAGACAAAAATTTCCTACACAGTAAATTTCAATGAATTCTTTAATTTCAATTGTTTGAGTTATTTTGTCTGGAAAACAAAATTATCAAGAATGGTTTCGTAAAGTTAAAAATACCCTTATTTTTAATGATATGTGGGATGGAATTTGTGAAAATGAGAATTTAGAAGATAAGAAAGATGGAGAAGCAATAGATGAAGTGGATAAAAGTGCACTAGTTGTTAGAATAATCAACCCATAGTATTACCCACGTAGACATTAATTCATTTATTTTTGTCTTATTTGCCTAGTTCATGTGTCCCACCTTGTGCAAGTTGCTAATTGCCTATCCATAGAGGTCAAACTTGCCATATCTGACTCATGTAGCACTTGGGAAAGCCTTAGGAATCAAATCTGCTTTATTCCTGGCCTCCTAGGCACCCTTCTGCTTTTTCTGCTTTATTGCCTGCTTTTTCAGTGTTTTAAGGCACATAGGAAAGCAAGACTAGGTGAGGTGAACTAGTTTTTTGTCCTCTTCATCCTCCACTCTTTTCTCCATGCAAAAGCATGTATTAGATACCATTCCACTACTCTTTAGCTTGCCCATGCGCCCTTGCCAATTCATGAGCTCCATGACAGATTTGGGATCAGCTTTTTACACCTATGGGGGATTTGCCTATTTTGAGTAAGCCTGCTTTATGCTAGTTTTGGATGCCTCCTTATGCATTCGAACTCTTGATGTATTCTATATATTCAGCAACCTATGTTATTACAGGGTTGTCCATTGTACACTCAGTTAATATAATTTTGTGTTACAGCTCCATATTCAGTCTCCATTGTTAGCAATTTTGCATGATCAATTGATAATTGTTGTGGGTAAAATTAATCTACTGCTGGCCTTAATTTCTACATGGTATCAGAGCCATTGTAGGTTGTTAATCTCCTTCAAAAATTGTTTTTGCAGGTTCGACATCAAGACTGGGAGCCTTCTACTGACAGCCGGGACAGATTTTCTAAAGCTATGGATTCACAGAAAACTATCTTGACTCCCTTCAACTATTTTGAATGGAAAGCAGAGATGGAGATCTTGTTGAGAGAGAAATGCCTCTATAGGGTGACTATGGATACATAAGCAAAGCCTAATGCTGCTGCAGAGAAGATAAAATGGCACAATCGGAGAGATGAGGCCTATTGCCTCCTATGTCTCAGTATTTCCCGAGACCTCCTTTTCCATCTCGATGGATTAACTTCACCGGATCAAGTATGGGAGAAGCTTTCTGATCTTTTTGGAAAGACAGATGAGATGAGGGGACATCAGATCGAAAATGAGCTGATTTCTCTGAGTCCCAGTAGCTTTGAATCCCTGCAGCTATATTTCTCCAAGTTCAAAGCACTAGTTTTGCAACTGAAGCAGTGTGGTATCAAAAAGAAAGATGATCAGCTCATATTGGCCATCCTCTTAAAGCTAGGACCTGACTACTCAGTCTTTGTTTCGACCTTCTATGCCACAAAACTCACAGCTCGAACCTGGAAGATGCCTAGCCTTGCAGATTTCATGGAATCTCTCACACAAGAACAAGACAAGCTGGTGATGATGGGCACCATCAAACCTCCCAAAGATCAAGCTTTGATTGCTGGAGATTTGAGGGTGGATTCAAAAAGCAAAAAGAAAGCTAAAAATCCACCTGAGCAAAGAAGAGACAAGAAGCAGTCTCCAGAGGATCAACAAGGTCCCAAGAAAAATACCCAGAAGAAGAAAAACAAAGGTGAAATGAACAAGTGCTCATACTGTTCGAAGGGTAATCACACTGAAAGCTCTTGTATGAAAAATCAGATTGATATGCTGACCAATCTCCTGGAGAAGAATGGCATCTCCCTTCTAGAAAGCTCAAAGAAGAGAGAAGGAGGATCAATTTCTGATGACAGAGAGAGAGTTCATGCTCTAGTTGCTGGCACATCAAGCTCACCCAGTTTTATCATAGATTCTGGAGCTTCAAGACACATGGTTTCGACTAAGGAGGCCTTCTCCTCACTGGATATGTCGAAAGGACCATCTATTGTACTGGGAGATGACTCTCTCACTGAAAGTAAAGGCAAAGGAAGGATAGATCTTGATCATGGTAAGTTCACCAATGTGTTATATGTCCCTGGTCTCGCCTCCAACCTCCTGTTAGTGTACCAGATGACCCACACTGGGTCTCCTAAGAAGGTCATATTCTCCCCCGATGAAGTTGAGATCACAGAGATTTCAACAGGTAGAGTCATTGTAAAAGGAGTAGCGAATCATGCTCAAAAGGTATACATGTTTTCACACTTCCTACCTTACTCAAACCCCTCTGCTCTTCTCATTCATGCTAATGAAGCCAGCAAGCTATGGCATGAAAGATTTGGCCATCTAAATTACAAGTATCTGTCTAATCTTAGTGAGAAATAAATGGTCATAGGGCTGCCCAAGATAAAATTTTCCAAAAGGAGTTTGCCAAGGCTATATCCTAGGAAAACACCTAGAGCATAAGTTTGAGAAAGCTAGTCATGAGAGAACCTCTCCACCCCTCGAGTTGATTCACAGTGATGTTGTTGGCCCATTCCCTCATATGTCCATGAGTCAGGCCAAATATGCATTGACCTTTATTGATGATTTTTCCAGGTATTGTTGGGTTCACTTCATGAAATACAAGTCTGAAGTTTTTGGCCTATTCAAAGTCTTTAAGGCTTTGGTTGAAAACCAGTGTGGAAGGAAACTCAAGGTCCTCAGATCTGACAATGGTGGTGAGTATGTCAAGTCTGAGTTTATTAACTATTGTGCAGATGCAGGTATTTAGATGCAACATTCTATCCCTTACACACCACAGCAAAATGGTGTTGCTGAGAGGAAGAACAGATCACTGAAGGAGATGGCAACATGCATGATGAAGGCCAAAACTTTGCCACCAAAGTACTGGGCCGAAGCTATCAACTGTGCAGCCTATATTCAGAATAGGGTGCCACACAAACATCTTGATGGCATGACTCCCTTCGAAGCATGGAGTGGGCACAAGCCAGATGTGACCCATTTCAGGATTTTTGGCTCAAAGGCATGGGCTAGAATC